>CAUZXS010004592.1:82500-162500 GCA_963585895.1 Sepioteuthis lessoniana | reverse complement strand
GTATTAAATGACCTACAAAGGTTGATATGCCATTAAAAACAAAAGAAAGAAATAAAGAAAAAGTAGATTTGTAGATTTGGACTCATTAGATTCTAGTAACTACAACACTGGAGTCTGTTATTGTTTTACTCTTCATTTAAGATAAATTTGAAAAAAAAAAAAAAAAAAGATTTAAAAAGTTAGAAAGAAATTTAAGTCATTGTAAAATAAACAGACACTTGAAGAATCTTTAATGTGTTGATTTGAACCTCATTGGTAAAAGAAAGAAATAAAGAAAAACTTAAGCTTGATTTTTATTCTTAAAAATCATTTTTATGAAACTGAATTTCTGTTCTTGTTTTTAAATTTTTACACTTTTCCTTCTTACAGAAAATGTGCAACCTATTCTTCTTTATAAATTCATTGATTTCACACGTACATTGTAAAACATCAATTATATATATATATATATATATATATATATATAATAATCCTGCCCTCTTGCTTGATCTTTTTTCACCTTTTCATTGCTCAGTCATTATTGACTAACTTGTGTTGATTTAACCACAACCATTAGAATCTACATCTTCTTGTTCAATAACTATCATTTTTATAGTCTCATTATACATTTTTTTAAAATCTGTTTTTTCCCTCACCTCGATAGATTTTTTCTCTCTCTAACTTCATTCCTATTGATTTGCCCTCTAAATTATTTGTCTGCATCAGAGATAACAACAAGGGAGTTTCTGTTTTTTGATCAAAAGCTTCAACTTTGAATCGTACTTTCAGGGACCTATTTTTCTTTCTTTTTTACTTCTCTCACTACTAAATTTTGACAAGTAGAAAATAATATTTTTCCCACATTGATCTAAAAAAAAAATAACAGATTATTAACAAACCAGGTGAGAGAATAGGAAATTATTCCTTAATAATTTTTTATAACACCAAATTATTTCACAAAAATACGCATGAGGAAAGTAAAACATAAGATAGATTATTCTAAAAAAAACAAAAAAAAACAACAAACAATGAAAAAAAGACAAAAAAACAATACAAATATGAATTTTTCTGCATTTTTAAATTCCAATCAAAAACAATTTATAGGCTTAGATCATAAAAATTCAAATATTTAGAATATATTCATGCATTTAGTTATATCTTGTAGGAATAATAGTAATCACAAATTAAATTTTTTAAATAACTTTAAAAGCTGTCAAGCAACTAGCATTTTATTTATATCTTTTTCCATGACAATTTGCACCAACAAATTCCACTATCATTTTAAAAACCAACTTTTATGGGGAAAAAGGTTTGAATTTAAATTTGAACCAGCAGAAAAAACCAAAAAGCAATCACCAATTATCAACAATGATTTAAGTAGTTACATAAGCTATTATGTATTAAGAGATAAATAGTTTAGTTTTCAGAATTTTTGCTCGGTGAATTCACAGTTCCTTTGGTGTTTTCAGCCTTGTGTTAAGCTTATTTCATCCAACTACATTCATACTACATTTACAAGACAGTCAAGTACCTTACAAAGGCACTACAGTAATTTTATTGAATGCTGTGACGAGTTTCAAGGTTCAGATAGAATATTAAGTAAGAATAACTTCTGTCTTGATTAGTTGCAATTTTTTCCCCTAAATTAGCATCCCTTGAGTCAGGTATCACACCTGTCACAATATATATTGGAATATGTGCAACCACTATCCAGTTTGCAAGATAGACTCCAATCATCCTCAAACTTGCTTAATCCTATGCACTTTTTCTCCTCACCCAGGGGAGTTAAATAGCTATCGGCTTCATCCTTCTTCAGAAGTTCATGTAGATAATAGGAAGTAAAGCAGGGAAGGTTAAAATAAAGGAAAAACATTATTAAAAAAATTCTAGTATCATCGTAATTTTCTGTATGAAAAAGATTCTGAAAGAATGAAAGTATCATGTCACAAAAGAACTGAAGATGAAAACTAAAGACAAAAAAAAAATCAATAAAAATAAAAAAAAATACTGAGAATTGAATAAAGGGGGAGAAAAAAAAAAGCAACAAAACAAAACTAAACAAAGCAAAAAAAAAAAAAAAAGGTGGGAAGAAAGATTCAAAAGAAATTAGAATGAAAAGAATGGACGAAAGAGATAAAAGAAAAGAAAAGAATAAAGAACAACAAAAAAAGCAACAAAGAAAAGTGATTAAATGAATGAAGAAATAATGAAGTAGGAGAAGAAAAAAATCAAATAAGTTTGCGAATAATAGAAAAAAAAACTTTAGGAAAGTAAAAAAAAAAAAAAAAAAAAAAAAAAAAAAAGAGAGAGCTCTGAAGAATTTTCTTTCTAACCTTTCTAGTTGAGCGAACCTACCTCTTAAAGAACTTACAGTGTATTCATGTCAGCAAAGAACAGAACACCTACCATAGGGCCATGGGCAAGATAGCCAACCACTTCAAGTAGAAGAGGCTTCTTTGAAATGACACCTAGCTCTAATTGTTCCCTTTATTGGATTGCAAACACTTCAAGTTTCAAAAAACAGGCAGAGAAATGGGAGGGAAATAAAGCAGTTTGGAACGAGAGCATTTAAAATGAAATAAAGAGGAAAACAGCAACTAAACAAGGAGCCTTCACACACAATAGTACTAATGAATAAGGAGCCAGTAGACACCATAATAGGCAGTATGGCCAACTGCACATGGAGACGAGGTAGACCAATTCACAACCCTTACCACCATGATCATTTTTCAATGAGTTCCGTCTGAACACTGATACTTTTCCATTGAGCATTACCTGTTTCGTGTTACACCTGATTATATTGGCTCCAAAGCGGATAGAAGTGTGTAATGCACTTGAGACACATGAGAGGGGATAATTTTTTTTTCTTTTGCGGGGGTGATTTTATTTTGTTTTAAATTCTCTTGTGTTACTCTTTTTATGTCCTCAGTGACTGCCTTCATTTCTGTGGAGCTCCTGAGGCAAAAAAAAAAAATGTCTTGGATGAACCACATAGCCCAACAAAGAGGAACAAAAGACTTAATCTTTGCAGACAAAAATCTTTTGGTCAGTCATTTTTCCTTACTTAAGTGATCAACTGCAGATTTCTGTTCTGTGAGGGAGGAGTCATTGTATTTCTTTTTTGGGGTAATCTACTGATTATTCAAAGACGAGCAAGTTAATAACATCTTGAAAAAGGAGTGGGGAGAAAAAGGAAGAGCGGCAAACGGAGAGAATGAAACTGCTTAAAGGAAAAGAAAGAGAGACTGTTGAAGGTAAATTGAAAATAAAGAGTAAAACGAAAGTGATTGAGATTATTATATGAAAAGGGAGAATAGACAGCAAGAGTAAAAGAAAGAAGGATAAAAGAAAATTCGCGTGAAAAAGAAATAACAAATTTTGCAGAGTGTATTATAACAAATGAACAATTACACTAAAAAATACAAGGGAAATGAAAACAATATTTTGTCTGGTTTAAATCTAACATCTTTGTTCAAAAACTTAAAGATATATAGACAGATAAACAGAGATGAGATACATAGCTCATGGGTAAAAAGAGAAAAATCACCTAGTTGGAGTGTGTTTGTGTGAGTATATATATATATATATATATATTTCTAAATTATCCTGTCAGTGTCCAAGGACAGAGCTTGTAAAAGAGTCATCTGACGAGACGGAGTATATACCAATAATATTCTCCGCCGAAATAAATCTATTATGACGGCTTAACAGAGTTTGAGTCTCTATTTAATTGTACTATATATATGTATATATATATTATATCATGAGAGAGGTTGGTCGTCAGTAAATCACTATGTGGTTATGTGTCGAACCAAGTGCAATATAATATGGAGAGTGCTCAATATCTATGATAGAGCTATTATAATAATAATGATAATAAATAGATATATATTATATATATATATTTAATCCATGGAAAATATTGTTCTGCAACCTAAGGTTTCTTGAAGTTTATAATAACATTTGTCAGGCAGTTAAGATGGAATGAAATTGAAAATCGAAAATGCGACATATATATATATATATATATATATATATATATATATATATATATATATATACACTGTTATGAAGCATGAAAAGTTGAAAATTTCTTACGAAGTAAAAACTCGAGTTTTCTATACATTGTTAATAGTTTACCAACAAGGTATGAAGCAATGGAAAATATGACTAAGTCATTTTTGTTTGAAATTCTGATCAGTGGACTTATCATGACAACGCATAAATGTGATAACTAATATAAGGACAAATAGTACATTAGGGTATAACAAAATCTTATTAGTTTTAAACCAACTTTGTATTTTTTGATAAATCGGACCAGTTATGGGTAATCCGCTTTCAAAACAGTATTTCATATTATAGCATATGAATGTGTGTGTCTGTATTTAAAAATAAATTTCGCTCTCACACCTTCTTGTTTTATGACTGATATTTTTTTTAGTTAAAAAAGCACATGAAACTGCCTATTACAATAGTCGAAGGAATTGTGCGTCAGTTTATTTACTTGTGATTTACCCAATTTTAACATTTGTATGTGTACATTATGATTATTATGTCAACACACACGTGGTCTCAAATAAAACAGGTATTAAAAAGTACTGATTGATTCTAATGACATGTCAATCCATCTGGGGTTATTTTAAGCATAGAGGTTAAGGAATTGAGTTCATTGTACATTTAGATTTACATTTTTTTGTAGATTTATTTCTTAAGAGGTTTGTTTTTTGTTTTTGCACACAGTCCTATCGAATAATTTTTAAACAGATCTGTTTGATTCATAGACGGGTCTCTAACGGGTACTATCACTCTAGATCAGAGTGGACCTGGGAGTAATAATGACAATAAAGGAGTGACTTCACATTCTTCAGATCTCCAAAGCTGGAGCCTCACTATCGGATATAGTTTAGTGTCATATCCGGGACAGTCATTTCCAGTTGGGGAGCAGGTTTTGCTCCCCTTCAAAGGATATAGTCAGCGTATTGTACGCTCTTCTGACAAAGTGTTAAAAAGTGTTTCTGAGTCAATTGTTAAGGCTAATCTAATTGAAGCTTGTATAGTCATTATAATATCTATCAACGTTTATTTATTTATTTATTCATTCTTCTAACTTAGAAATATTGTTTTATTTCAAAAGTTAAAATGACACCAAAGAAATGAACGAAACAAGCAAAAATCTCTATCATTACATTTACATAGCTTTTTTATTTTCTCCTTATTCTTTAAAAATAGCTAAATAAATAAATAAATGGTTAGCTAGTATCTTTTTCTGAAATTCATGACTGATTGATTTACAAACACCATGAATTAAAATTACAAGGAGCCGAAAAGATTGATTGATTTACAAGAAGCATCGATATTCAAGATAATTACGTCAACTTGATAAAAAACACAATATACACTCAGCTCAGGTATGGGTGGAGGTGGCATCCTAAAATTGCAAAATAATTGGAGTCCATCACCTCAACAGGATGTTAGGTGATAGAAAAAAGACAATATGAAATCTCAATTAAAATGAGTGGCATGTCTTGCATAGCTACGGTGGAAGAACAAAAGTGAGGTGATTTACTGTTAATGCACTTGGTGTGACATCTGATAAAGCTAGTTCGTTTATCCATCTGTTAAAAGAATCAGTAGACATGAAAGAGAGAGAGAAGCTAAGTCAGCATTGGCGTCCAGATGTGTGTTAAATGTTATTCAACCCCTTCTTTCCCAACAATAGCAGAAGAAACAAAAAATAAAAGATAAAAATAGAATAAAGAAAAATAAAAATCACGGCTTCATACCGATTTTGAAATAATTACAGCCTCTATTTTCACCCGACACGTTATCAGTATTCACTTGACACTTTAACAGACAAGACAAGGGCGCAGAGCTCATCATCAAAAATCCCATATTTCAAAGCAGAAAACGTGATTTTTCAAAGGTGAGGGCTGATATAGGAAAAAAATTTTCACTAAGAACTTGTTAAATTTCCTGATTACACTTCCTCAAGATCTGTTGGATTAGAGAGAAAGATGGATCAAACTAGACTTTCGTAAGATTGAAGAATAGAAGAATTAGAAAGGCATTTTTAAGAATTTCTGAGAGAGAGAGAGAGAGAGAGAGAGAGAGATCGTCCTTTTATCAAACAGTCAATTTATGAAAACTATAACCTACGACACAGACACAGCAGTCATAACGATTGGTACGCTATGTACAAAAATATTTATAAAATGTAGATGAGATTAATTTTAGTATCTCATATATATATATATATATATATATATATGAGATACCAAAATTAATTAATATATATATATATATATGAGATACCAAAATTAATTAATATATATATATATATATATATATATATATATATATATATATATAAAAGGAGATGGTCGTGGTGCAGTGGATATAGTCATAGAAAATGACGATCCAAGTTCAAATCTTTGTCATGACTGTTTGCATTTCGCATAGCACTAATACCCGAGGGAAAGAGTTGAATCCAAGTATTGTCCCTCCAGCTAAGGTTAAAAATAGTAGGCCAGACTAGACTCTTTAGTCTTGGTATGGCAAATAGTCTAGGAGAAGGAAAACAGAATTCAAACCAGTTAAACTCCACTTAAAAATTTAGCTGTGTCACATCCTCCTTGTGCAGGGGGTTGGTGTGTGAGTGTATATATGAAATAAAGTTGGTGACCGTAGTCGAGGGAGACCAGAAGGCCCTCTTTTCAATAGCTACTACACCGAGGTGTAGGGGAAGGCGCTACTCCTTTCCCTGGATTGCTCCACTTTACCCTTGATACGTACCTTATATTGCTAAGTGTTAAGCTAGGAGTTATCAAATACCATTTTTAAAGTCTTTGGTATGACATGACCGAGGATTGAACCCAGGTCTCCTTGGCGAACACTCAACCCACAAGGCCAATGATGTATATAACGAGATAGAAATAATATATGCATATCTTTTGATATGAATTTTTATGCCAATCCATTTATTCCTCTACTGTTGGTACTTTATAAAAAGAGCGCTGCATGTTTTTTTCTAATAACCAGATATCGCTATGTTTGAGTTTGTGAACATTTTTCAAGTAAATGAAGATACTGCTCGTTGGTATTCTGATATTCAGAAAGTGTTTTTGGCTTAGATATTTAGTTTTAAATAATCTTAAAAAAAAAAAAAACTATAGGCATATAGACATTCAGAAGGGCATCAGCTTAATATATAAATTAGATGAGAATATAAGTTTGATTTAGTCGAGTTATAAAATAAGTCATTTTATTTGATTTGATTGTTTTTGCTTTTGTATTTTGTTTTGCAATCAACACCAGCCTAATTCAATTTGAGGTTTATCTCCCTGTTTTTGAGGATCAAATTGTTTAAATTAGAACCTTACTGTAGACAGTGGGGAATGAGAAAGGAGGAAAAATAAATGCTTCCATAATGGACTCAAGAAAGCCTAATCCAAAAGGAAAAACAAAGAAAACCCAAGACTAATTTTCTAGTGGAAGTATCTTTGCTTTGAACTACAAATAAAAATTGGAAATTTTACAGGATTACAGAGAAAAAAAACAAAACAAAAAACAACGAAATAAAAAAAAAAAAAGTTATCAGTATATTCTCGCTTCAGTTCATACAGCAATCATTATCCAAATTACCTTTGTATCTAATGATATAAAAAAAATCAAGGTCAGTTGTAACATTGCCAAGATATTAAAAAAATAGCAGACAAGATTCTCAAAAGAATTACAAGATTTTTGTTACTACTAAGCCACATATCCCCAAAGATTTCTTGTTTCAAATGATGTTTGGATAATTGAAGTTCTTAGTGTTAACAGAAAATTTCAGCTGATTCATTCTTCAGCCTTCCTAAGAAAAAAGTTTTTTACACACAAATGAGAGTAAAAAAAAAAAAATAAGAGAAAAAGTTTTCAATAAGTATCTAAGAGGAAAATACAGAAACAAACTTGATTGATTGATGGCTTTAAATGGCATATCAATCTGTCCAGAGGTATTTTATGCCTTGAGGTTTGGGAATTGTGTTCATTGTACATTTATATTTACATTTTTGTGTAGTTGCTTCTTAAGATTTTTTTTGCATTGTCCTATTAAATACAAATAATCTTGAAACAGATCTATATGATCCATAGATGGGACCCTAACGAGTATTACCTCTCTGAGTCAAACTGAACCTGGGAGTTATAGCAATGAAGGGGTACTCCAAACTCCTCATATACTCAAGACACTCCTTTTTTTGTAGAGTGAAGTGGGTGTCTTACCTCTCTGCAGAGTGTACAGTCAGTATATTCAAAGTTCTGATGACAGAGCACCATAAACAAACAGATATACTTGTGCATACTGTATTAGGTTTTGAGTTCTTTGTTTAATGGCATATCAACCTTTGTGGGCAATTTAATGCCAAAGTCATCATTGCAGAAGAACAGCAGGGATACTATTTAACCCTTACTTGGGAGGGGGGTGTTAAACAGGTTGGTTGTTTGGGCTTTATGGCATATCAACCTTTGTAGGTTATTTAATGTCAAATCCATTTTTATGTAAATAGTTCTATTTTAAACCATTCAGTTTTTTCAAACAGAGCTAATTCAGTTTAGTCTAAGTACAGATTTACTTTACACACAGTTAAATGTTGAAACAGTTCTATATTAAACAGTTCAGTTTAGCATAAGTACGCAGTTTTAATGTAAGTACTGTTTAATTGTGAAAAACATTTATATTTCAAGCGATTCAGTTTAGTCAAACAGTTTTAATTCAAACAATTCAGTTTAGCATAAGTATGCAATTAGTTCTATTTAACCCATTGATACAGCCTTATCAGGTGCAACCATTCCAGCCCAGCGTGGACCTTGGAGCAATGGCAATGAATTGGTGCGCTGCATTCCCCAAAGCTCAACTATCACTGGAACCTCACCATTAAATTGTTTAGTGTCCTATCCAGGACACTCACTGGGGAGGTCTTACCTCTCTGCAGAGATGCAGTTGGTGTATTCTACAGCCCCAGCTGACTGGGTAAGGCGATAAAGAGGTATTAGTCCAAAAGTAAATCTAATACCATGACAGGAGTTTAAACTCACTTCAAGGCTACAGTCCAGCGCTTTAGTCATTACACCACAGATACTCCCCCTTTCGTATTGTGCAAAAGAAGCACTAAATAGTTGTTATCAACATCAAGTACACAAAGGAGGAGTCTTTTATTTGCTTTTATTTAGTTTGGCACAAGGTCAGAAGTGTGGGACACCAAGTGACAATCAAACTCATTAGCAGTGATTCGTTAGACTAAATCATTACTCTACACAAAGCACTCAAATACATCAAAGAGAAGCTCTACCTGAACAAAATTTCAAATGTGAATAACTCTTCTCAAAGTTACTAGCAGTAGTTTGGTTAGGCTGGGTTTTATGGAATATCAACCCTTGTAGGTTATTTAATGCCATATCCTGTTTAAACATATATGTTAAATATGATCAGTAAACACATTTTGTGAATAGCATTTTTAAACTAGCCTGAACTATTTTTTGTGCACAGTTAAATGGTTTCAAGTACTTCTATCTAATACGAATAATTCTATTTACTATTAATCATTTGTTTGCTCCAAGTATTGCTATGTTAGAGTTACAATTTAACATCAGTCATTTGTTTGCACACATCTAAATAGATATTCATATATGATTTGTAAATGTATAGTTTGTCAGTATTTTAATTTTTAAATAAGTTGAAACTAATTTGTTTACACATTAATATTGCTATTCTTTCTACAGTTAGATGATTTAAATTATTGCTATCTAACACAAATAATTCTATTTGATATAAATCATTTATTTGCAGACAGTGAAGTGGTTCTAAGTATTGCTACATAATACCAATAATTCAATTTAGGCACACAGCTAAAGAATTTCAAGTATTCCTTTTCAACACTAATAATTCTATTTAACATTACTTATTAATGTGCCCACAGTTAGATCATTCCAATATTGCCATGTATCACTAACAATTAGTCTTTAGGCATTAGTTTACACATAATTAAATGCTCAAACAGTTCTATTTGACTCATAGATAGGACCCTATCAGGTCTTACCACCCTGAGTCAGAATGGTCCTGGGAGCAATGGCAATGAAGGAGTACCTGATATTCCTTAAAGCTCCAGGAATAGAGCCTCACCATCAGATTGTTTAGTGTCATATCCAGGACACCCGTTGGGGGGTAGGTCTAATCATTCTGCAGAAACACAGTTGATGTATTATATAGCCCCAGCCAAATGAGTTAGTTAAAGACAACAAATTACTATTCAAATGTATTTTCAAATTTTTAAGCTCAGATTGTTTGTCAAATAAGAAAAAATAGTTTGGAAAAATAAGTCAGTGGTTTAAGGCTGTGTCAAAATATTACAGTCCTTGTGTTTCTTAGAAAGGTTAAAACTTTTCAAGAGATATAGGAAAGATAAAAGAACTGAAAGACAAACTTTTTTTTATCCTCTATAGGACCACATATGTCAGTGATGGTGCAACAGTTTCAGTTGAAAATAGGTTTTTATGGAGTGGAGTTGCTAGTTCCACACACAAGAGTTTAGAATTCCAAGTTTTTTCTTCTCCTAGATAAGTGTGCCTATCTACAAGGCCAGAGAGCCCAATCTTATTGGTGAGTTATCTATAGCTAAGGGAGGGAGACAGATTCATACCTTTCTCAAGGGAATTATTTCAAACTTTGACTATATTAACTTAGGTGTTAAAAAAAAGAATTCATTTACAAATAAATCCTAAGAGAGGTGAAATCATATTTTCAGTTTGACATTTTGGGAACATTGTAAGAAAAAAAAAAAAAATTATTCCACCTAAATTTTTCTTTAAGAGGCTTATATAAAAAGAAATAATATTTTCTGTTGCTGATTATATGATAGAGTTTAACTATTTTCAGTTAGATTAACTAAAAAATTTTCAAAAACTAATTGAGGTTTCTTAGAAGCTCCTACCCCCCAAAAAGGCAAATTCCTTAACTTTTTATTGAAAGTGGGTAGGGACACAGATTATAAAAGCTAGCAATAACTCTTAGAGATTAAAAAGACAACGTCTATTCTATTAAGAACAAAGACCAAACTGTCTTCTCGAGCTTTCTGATTACCAAGAAACCAATTGCATTTCTTGCTTCTCCTTCCCAAGAAAGAACAACTATTTCTGGAAATGAGATGGAACCTTGAAATTCCTTTAACATTTACCAAACAACAGCAGTAGGAGATAACCTGGTTGAAGGATGGCACTGGAAGAGTCAAAGAGTTGAAAGATGATGATGCTGGATCAGAGAGGGAAAGTAATGGAGAGGCATGTAAATAGGTGGAGGTTAGAGAGTCAGATTCTTAGACAGACGTAGAGGGTTCGCTGTCAGATTTTTATCTGCCATCTTTTCTGTTTCCTTCTCTCTGCAAACCCTGTCCTGCTATCCAGAATAATTTTGAGAGACAGGACATAGCAGTTGAGATATCCAAGGAAGATAAAAAAAAAAGAAAGAATAAATAAATAAAAAGGTAGGAAAGAAGAAAAACTATGAAAAAGTAAATGACAAACATTTTCCAAAATGCTATTCACAACAAAGACAAAAGAAGGAGAAATAAAATAATATTGCTCACTTGTCTTCCAATTAATAAAAAAAAAAGGCTTCCATCCCAACTACTTTTTTTATGAAGCTTTTGTTTTAAATAAGGAATGAGTAGAAAGAAAGAGTTCTGGTTTAAGGGCTAAGTAAAAAATTGAAAGTGACTGAATTTACCAAATGATGGATTTCTTCACTTTCAAATTAACAAGATTAGCCAAACTCTCTTTCATAGTTTAGAAGTTTAAGCTAGTTCCTGTGGAAGGTCTAAAGGAAACTCTGGTCTCAATAAAAGACCATGAATGTGAACTATATACAGGGTGTTTTAGAAAACTTGAAACCATCTCATAATCTAATAACTTGATCAATTCTTGTTTAAATCATCTCAAATTTTAACTGCATGTTCAGAAAGAACTCAAAATTCTATATTTAGTGAGTTTTTTTTTCTATGTGGGAACAATATAAAAGTATAAAGAATGGATTCGATTGGACTTTTTAAAATTATAAACAAAAAAAATCCAAAAAATACTCACTCAGATTGTGACCCAAACTATGGACATATCATTTAAATTTCATTTGACCACTCTTACAATTTTCATGTGAAGAGCATCATAACATTATTAACATACTATCATCAAGTCACATTAAAAGCATCAATTCCCACGAGACCATCAAAGCTAATCTGTGGTGAACATATTTTAGATAGGTGATGACAAAGGAACAGAAGGTTCTGTAAGCTACCTGAATCCTGTGTGCTAGAATCAAGAAGGATGAGTAAATAGAATATTTTTTTAAAGTGATATACTGAATATTCATCACATATATTAGATAACCAAATTGAAATGGTTTCAATTCAATCTTGCAGATCCTGACATCCAGTACAAAATATCCACCAACAATTTGAAACAAAGTCAATGCTCCTTTCAGTGTAGATGCTATATTATTCTTACAAACCAGTCAAAAAGTCTACAGAAGAACATATCAAGGTTACCATTATTAATGAAGCCTTTATTTGTATACACATTCAGATATTTTCTTTTTCAAAGAAAATAATATCTACGTAAACAAAAGTTGAAGTAAAAAGAAAAAGGTAATCTTGTCCCTGACAACACAAGATTGCCTTACTGATCTAAAATACAAATGAAAGACCTGATAAAATATACAAATAACTAAATATGAATCCAAGAAAAATAAACATTTCCAAGAAATGAATATAAAAAATGCCTATGGCTTTCTGGGATCATGAAAGAATTACTTTTCAAATTTGAATTGTTGAAATTCTATGACAAAAATAATTTTTTTTTTTTAATCTTCATTACCACGCCATAACTTCTGTCTAATATTCTATAGTTGTATATTAATCTTTAAAAAATTAAAATCACCATAGAAAGTCCTGCCAAAATTTTTCTTATCACTGAAATGGCATTTTTAAGATGCTTGTCATCAGTTGCAGTATTTAATGATTACAAGAACAGCCTCCATCAAAATAAAAAGCATTTTGATGTATATTAGTTAAGAAAAGAGAATTTCTTTAAGACCTCAAAGACAGACAGAAAAAAAAGTCTGAGTTATGCATAATCATCAGAAAATAGAATGTGCATATATATATATATATATATACATACACACATACTCATATCGACCAGATAAACAAAAAAGGTGGCGGTTTGAAGAAATTGAGAAGTTGATGAAAAAAACAAAGAAAAAGAGAATTAATCATAGCTTTATTGGAACTTTGTTCCCTCAAGTTTGAGCTAAGTATGTTGACGGTCCTTTTTTTGTTATCTTAAATAATAGAATTTTTTTTATCTAAGGATAAGTAAAAGTAATTAATAAGTTTTTCCTGATGAAATTGTTTGATGTGCATTCTTGATTTAAAAGATTTTTTTGCAAATGCAATGATTATTTATCTAGCTAAGTATCTTTCTCTCTCTCTCTATATATATATATATATATATATATACATATATACACACACAGAGACATACATACACACTTATTGTTATATATGTCAATATTATATATTCATAAATCCACAAAATCCTTAATACTTGCACAAATACTTTTCACATATAGAATTATATATATATATATATATTTATTTGTTCCACAGTCCATAGCCTTTGAGTACATACACATATATAAATTTATTCTCATACATATGGTAACAAGACTGTCTCCAAAACTATATATTAATTAGAATACATACAAGCATACTTATCTTTTTTCCTATATTATATCTATACACACAAACATGGTATATATACTTATCCACATACAAACATACACACGCACACACAGATAAATGCATATACACACACAAATATACATGTATGAATGTATAGTAAACTTAAATATATTGTATGTCAGGTGTACCTAAGTAAAAAGTTTTGGATATATTTAATATTTGTTTTTAGAAAATGCAGACATCAGGAATTAGTGAGGATATTAATCAAAGATGAATAGAATTTAACTGAAGACACGACAATTGCAAGAAACCCTGAAAACTGTACTGCACCCAAGTAACATTCCTTACTCTCAAGAACACAGGTCAAAGAATACAATGTCCCAACCCATAAATATAGTGGCATTGTAAAAAGAGACAAGAGCTGCACCAAAGATGTCTTTAAAGGGAAACGTAGAAGAAGTGATGATTTTAAGAGGAGACATAAATGGCTTGTGGCTGCACACTCTTCCACTTAATTCTTATTTTGGTGCTTGGCTTTCATGCAGTCCCCTTCATGTTTCCTTTGATGCCTCAGTTGAACAAGGGCTTAGGAGGATGGCTTAAAATGAAGAGCACCGAATAGGAGGATTTTTAGATATTTACTGGCAAAGATAGCTCTTCTCTTTTGAAAGCAGACTATTTGAAAGGCAGTACAATAGGAATAGAAGAGGATGAAGAGGAAACTTTAGTTTGGCTGAAGAGAAAGGCAGTACATCTTAAAAAGATCTGGAAGAAAAAAAAGAAAATAGTGTTCTTCCTTTTAACTTCAGAAATTTGAAGAAGAGAGTGTTGTCCTATAGATTATATTTAATGTGGAGGGAAATAATGATACAGTATAAACGAATAATTAACATGAATATCTCTCACTTGAACATTTTTATCTTTATTGTCATTTTCACTAATTTTAAAGTTGTATTTTTATCCTAAAGCAAAAGTGATGACCACATTGATTGGTATATTTAAAAGAAAAAGTTAGCAACCTTAGTCGAGGGTTACCCAAAGGCTCCCTTTTCAATAGCTACTACACTAAGATGTAGAGGGCACTACTTCATTCCTTGGATTGCTCTACTTTACCCTTGATCCTTACCTTATAGTGCTGAGTGCTAAGCAAGGCGGTATCAAGTACCATTTTTTGAGTCTTTGGTATGCCTCGACCTGGGATTGAACCCCGGTTTCCCGGACCATTGGTGAATGCTCTACTCATCAGGCCAATGGCCAGTTGGTATAAATAGTTACTTCTGGTTATTATTTTCATCAAGTTGCCACTTTTAAGTGAGAGTGAATGGCAACTCCATATACTACTACACCAAGGTTAATACCCTATAAAAAGTAAAAAACAAAAAATGCTTTGCAGTATTAATGATTTAGTTAACCCTACTTGTAGGGCACACTGTTGATGAGACTTTATCAACCTCAGTGAGGTGAGATCCCCTCTCCTAAAAAAAGGGGAGTCTTTGGTATGACACTAAAGTGCATCTGATGGTGAGGCTCCAATTCTGAAGCTCTAGGGAGTGTGGAGTACTCATTCATTGCCATTACTCTAAGATTAACTCAGAGTAGTAGTACCATTTAGGGTCCCATCTATGGGTCGAATAGATCTGTTAGGGTCCTATCTATTGGTCGAATAGAGTTGTTTGAAAATTATTTGTATTAGGTAAGAAACTACACAAAATATAACTATAAACATATAATGTATGCAATTGTCAAACCTCTATGCATAATGTTAAAAACAAAGAAAGACTATAGCTCTCTGCATACGGAGACGCCTTTATTACACCCTTCTTCTTACACTCTCACCTAAACCAATATGGCCGTTTGTTTACTTCCGTTCCTAGCAAAACACTCGCTTTTCTAGAGAGTATCAGGGGAGGTCACTTGCATGGCTTAACACATAAGATAAATCCCTATGGGTTGATATGCCATTAAATTCAATTAATTGATCAATTTGCTTGTAAGTAATCTATGTTTGATTAAGAGTCATGAGATATTTTATTTACTAGTTATAAGAAGTGAAAGAATTCACTCATCTTGATAAAAGCTAAGCCTAGTTTAGATTTGATACAAGGCCACAAATATGGGTTATCCTCTTAGGATCAAAATTTCAAGTCAGTAATAATTGGTTTGGTTTGGTGGCATATCAACCATTGTAGGTTATCAAAATCCGAATCCAGTTTATACACATATATTAGATATATGATTTGTAAACATAAGTCTAAGTTAAATGGCTTCAAGTATTGCTATGTATCACTAACAATTCAATTAAACATCAGTCCTTTGTTCACACACAGTTAAATGATCAGACAGTTCTATTTCTAACAATTCAATTTAGCATAAGTCATTTGTTTCTACACAGTTTTAATGCCAAACAGTTCTATTTGACCCATAGATGAGACCCTGTCAGGTGCTACCATTCCGGGCCAGAGTGGACCTAGGAGCAATGGCAATAAAGGGATACTCCACATTCCCCAAAGCTCCAGCATTATTGGAGCCTCACCATCAGATTGTTTAGTGTCATACACAGAATACTTGTTGTTGTTGTTTTGGGTGGGGTTCTTGATTTTATTTAGTTTTACACTGGGAAAGTGGTATGGGACTCTTAGTGAGAATTCACTAGCATTTGTCAGTTTGCCTAGCAAGCTAACCATTATACAATGTGAGGTACTCTTTAAAACTGAATGCTATACAAAGTCACAAGTATCAGACACCCAGTGAGGATCAAACTTACTACTCACTAATGATGGTTAACTAAACAAGTTCAATCAACATTGCTAGTCAAATTTTCATTGTATATTACTTCTCATAGAAAGGTCACCGACTAAACAAATATGTCTGATTTTATTTTTTTATATCCAAGCACCATTCTTTTGTATAAAAGTTTTGAACATTTAAAATCCATAGCAAATAAAAGGTTTGTTAATGCTAAATACTGTGTAAGGGTGAATTTCAAATTAATTTATCATGCAACATTTTATTGACAAAACTGGAATGGTATGTTTTTTTTTAAGGTAAATATGATTTAAAATCTACTCCTTAAAAAGTGTTTTTTTTTTTTTTCTGTTTATTTTAAAAGTAACTAAAAAGGAAAGGAGAGAATAAAGAAAAAGAAAAAAGAGGAGGAGGAAAACAGAAGAAAGAGAATATCAAAAGCTCTAAGACAGAGAAGAATTGAAGAAGGATCTAAAAAATGAAGTAGAATGAAGAATATTTAAGTCAAAATTAAAGAAATGTAAGTTGAAGAGTGATGAGTTGAGAAATGAAGGCAACCAAAAATCTACGAAGAAGAGAAAGGAAAAAGGCATCCAGACAAAAGAAATTTTAAATTCAACGCAGTGAGGAATCAAAAGAATAAGTTCTTAAAAGAATTACAAAAATAGCAAAACTTTCAATAAAGATGAAAGAAGATGCAAAGCTTTGATCTTTTTACCATATTAAAATGGTGGATATTTTTTTAAAATCTCAAGTTGACATCTAATATGCGGTTATGAAATGCAAGCAATGAGAAGAAATTTTAAGTTAACACATTAGCAAAGGTTAAAAGCACACTTAGAGTAACCCAAAACCAAACTTTTATAGACCTTATTTTTCTGATGCAGGTATCATCGGGGAACAAAAAAGTTAAGCTTTGGTTACTCCTTCTGAGCTTTTAACAGGGGCGATAACACACTAAAGTGGGAGTTCCCAAGCCGTAATGGTGAACATACTCAACTGTGACATCATTTTAAGGAAATGCATGAACCCCATTATCCCTACTACCTATGGGGGTTGAATAGTACCACAACTGATCTACGAGGATGGCTTTGGTATCAAGTAACCCATGAGGGTTGATATGCTATTAAAACAAAGAAATAAAACCAAAATATACAGAAATTTTTTCAACCTTGTGAAAAAAATCAAATAAAAAAGATGGACAAAAAATGTTTAGTTGTATCTAAGATTTTGAAAATTTCTAATGCATCAAATCATTGCCAATTATTTATATCTTAGATTTTGTCAGTTCAAACATACGAAATATCTTTTAATTTGTGAATGCATGAAAGCAAAAACATTGTCAGAATATTTGCCACTTGGATCAGAACCTTTTTGTTCGCATTGATTGCCGGGCTAAGAATAAGCTGACTATATGAATCCCTCTGCAAAAGAGTTTGACTTGGTTTTATGGCATATCAACCATTGTCGGTTAATTAGTGCCAAATCCATTTTTTACATATAAACAGTTCTACTTTGAACAATTCAGTCTAGCATGAGTACACTTTTTACTTCTATTTGACCCATAAATTGGACCCTATCAGGTGCTACCACTCCGGGCCAGAGTGGACCTAGGAGCGATGGCAATGAAGGGGTACTTCGCATTCCCCAAATCTCCAGTATTACTGGAGCCTCACCGTCAGATTGTTTAGCATCATATCCAGGACTCTCATTGGGGGAGTCTAGCACCTCTGCAGAGATTAAGTCAGTGTATTCTTCAGCCCAAAGCTGCAAAGGAGTAAGACCCCACAAAAAGAGCTATTCTGGATATACTGAATCTAATGTTGAGTCTCCAGTTCGGGAAATTTGGGGAGTGTGGAGTACTTCATCATTGCTGTTACACCTAAGTCTACTTTAACCTAGAGTTGTAGGGTCCCATCTCTGGGTCAAGGAATTGGTTTCTTTGTTTAATGACATATCAAACTTCATGGGTTATTTAATTGTTAAACCAACCTTGTAAAACGACAGTAGTGGTACTATCTAAACCATAGTTGACTGTGGGTGATGGATAAGGGAGTGAACATAGAAGCATACTTACTACAATGTCACAGTCTTGCATGTTATCTATAACGCCATGGTGACTCTCCATCTCTAGGTTAAATAAGGCAGTTTAAAAATGATTTATATTTTATAGGACTGTGTGTAACCCCCACAAAAAACCCCAAACCCTTTAGAACCAACTACACAAAAAATGTTTATGTCCAAAGAATACAATCCCCTAACCTGTAAGCATGAAATAACCCAAGAGAGCTTGATATGGCTGACAGAGGACATAGCTTATAGGGTGAAATCTATGATTACAATGTACAAAATTGAATAAAAAATAACTTTACTGAACATATTTATTTGAAATAAAAGAAATACCACAAAAATCAAGAAAAAAATTAACAAAAAAAAATCAACAAAAATGGAGAAAAATCATAAAATCTCAACCACAAAATGTACTTGTAAAATAATTATATTTTTACTCCAGCAGAAAGCTTTCAAATTATATATCATAAGTAATGAATTTGGACAATTCAAAAATTACCATAAAAACTATAAAATATTATCTGGATGGTGGTGGTAATGAAATAAATGAAATGAGGAAAATGCCTTCAAAATAAGTTAAATATACCACATCAGTTAGAATATAAAAGTTTAATAACTTAGAATATAAAATATACAATATCAGTTAGTAGATAAAAATCTCATTGTATAAGAAAACTATTCTATATACTTTATCAATATCAACCCAAAACATAAAACAACTTCTTTATTTAATATTTTGACACTCAAAAAAATATCACCTTTTTTTATATATCTGCCATAAACTAAAATTTTTTCTTTTTTTCTTATTCTATTTTGCTATTGTTACTAAATTCAAAAGGTTATTCCAATCATCAAAATTTATTCTATTTCAATTTCTCCCAGTAAAAATTAAATAAAATCAAATCAGTAATTTAGTAATGGGAGAAAGTGATAATGTCTATGGTTATGATATAAAAAACAAACAAACAAACTTTGCTTTACACAATATACAATAAATAATAAGTTGTGTATCTTAATCAACAGAATTAATGGGCAGATAAGGCGTCTAATAGAATAATCTTCAAATTTATAAGGGAACTCTCTCTCTCTCTCTCTATCTTTCTCTTGAGAAAACAGAAAAAAAAAATGAATAATGAAAGAAAAAATAATACAATGAAATAACCATCAACAACACACACCCATAAGAACAAGCAAAAACAAAACAAAAAAACTTTCTGAATTTGCTAAATTCGCATTCTCCATCCCTGAGCAGACACACATAACAATATTGATCGAAGCATAAATCTTTTTGGGATATTCCCAAGACTTGTCTGACATCGGTGTTGTGAAAAACAAGATGTACTGTTCAAAACTGCTGACTTTATGATTGTGCATACAGGGCCTTGTTTTAGTGATAACATTCCATACACCTCTCCCTATGCCTCTTGACAAATTTTATGACCAATCAAATCACACCTAGATGTATTTATCTGATAGAGGTGAATTGTAATTAGTTATACAAGATATGCAAGGATTACAGTTGCACCATTTTAACTCCACTATCCCCATATATGCTCCCCCTTGTCATTGGTGCAATCATCCTCATGCTTATCCCACCTCATTTCATCTTTATGTACATAGCCGGAGACAAATCGACTAGGAAAAAAACAAACAAATAAAAAAAGCGAATAGCCATGTTTGTAAAACTGTCATTTTGCTGTAGAGATCATCCAAAGATTGACAATGAGGATGTGACGGAAGGAAAATTAAAATAAAATACAGCCTGCCCAAAGAATTTCAAGAAAATAATTCAGACAAATCATATCTGCGATTTTCTCAATAATTAAAAAGAAAAATGTCTTAGGATCAGTTCAACCATAAATGTCTGAATCATTTTCTTTGTAATGCTTATGCTTTCAATCACTTTTTATATGTCTTTATGGTTATTTATTTGGGAAATGTGGGTCTTTCCAGAGATTAATAAAGTTTATTAATATATATTTCAGAACAAACTCAGATTTGATCCCACTACTATGATTCATTCCTGTCTAAATAGAATTAAAAACAAACTGTATGAAGCAAATGTTGAGAAGAGATAACTGAACTTGACCAATACTATACAATCTCAGTCAAACAAATGATAATCATTTATTCAAAAACAGAGCTCTGTTATATAAGTTCTAATAAAAATGTGAAGTACTAAGCTACTGTAAAAACAGACAAAGGGTCTGACATGGATAATATAGGGGAAAATCAAAGATACTGGAAAGAAGGATTCAACAGCCATAAAAATCTTCTTACAAAAATAGATGTTACACCAATAATACGATTCTGTGTAAATATTTACAAACTCATCTTTTTACTCCAGCCAGGATATGACACAAGGTCAATTTTTAAGGGGAATACAGCTAGTTTTAATTCAGGGTTTTCCTTCTTGACTGGTCACTATACCAAGGTTTAGGAGCCCTGTCTATCCTATTATTTTATTCATAGCTTGAGGGAGAAGAGCTGTTTTCATGATTTTTCTTTGAGCCTTAGCATAATGTGAAATATAAAGAAAAATTGATAAGATGGTAATCCAAGTAGAAGGAGAGATTTATCGAGAAGCAAAGTCGACACTATAGCATTTCGGTTCTAATGAACCATCATCAGGGCTATGAGGGATGATATTAGTGATGTTAAATCAACGATAGATGTTTAAAAGTGCAAAATACAAAAACCTAGGGAAAATTTGTGTATCAAGGAAAAGTTGACTGGGAATCAGCTTTTGTTTTAAATTACGTCATTTGACTTATTAGAATGTGAAACGCAAATAAGCCTACTCTTGACTTACTAAGCCTATTTCCTATAACAATAACCAGTACACTATGAATGATTTGTATGGGAGTATAAAGGTTAGGATAAAAATAAATTCTAATGGTCAATATTAAAGAAAATTTATACATATTATGTGGGGCCTGAAATTACTCAAAGAAGAATGACATATTACTGAATTCCATATTCAAAATGTTTAAATAAAAAAAAAAAACAGGACTAGTATTTAAGCCACACAATGAAACTAAAGTCTTTCTTTGTCAACAGAAGCCAAATTAGATCAGGATCATGTGACTCAGTCTTTTTAACCTCTAATAAGGAGACGACTGGAAATTTTACCCTCAGGTGTGGCTCATCTGATGAGTGCTGTCACGAAATCTTGAGTTATTACAGTGAATTAATCTTTATTACTTTTAAATAATTTATGTATATTATTGTTGTTTGGTATTTTTCACTATGCCTGTGATTTTAGAAAATATCAGAAAGATCACTGAAAAACATTTGGAGAAAGTAGTGATTTTTAGTTCAGGATTACTTGTCTGAAATCAACACTAAATAAGTAAGATTAACTAAGCATTCTAGAAAATCATAAAAATCTTGTAAAATCCTGACCAGAAATTCTGACACATCATAGGCAATACTGCAGATAGGAAATATTTAGGAATCCATATATACTGACTTTATTATTAATTTTAAGATTTTTATAAATGTTTTCCTATAGTTCTAGATAATCATATAATCAAAATTACAACATATCATTTTGTTTCAGAAGAATCAATTACAGTCAGTACAATTTTTCATAAATTAGCATAGTGCCTATAAAAAACAATAGGATAGCTTTTTTTATGGTTTGTCACTTCTACTTTAATCAGTGTAGTATTAATGCACTGTAGTCTATAAGCTGCATAATATCCGTGCATTCTACACAACTTTATCAGCATGTTAATTTAATGATGCAGAATGCATATTTAGTTGTTAAGTCACATACCTGCTAACCTCAAGGTCATAAGTTCTAATCAGAGTAAGATTCACCTGTTGATTTTAGTTGGTTGGTTTTTATGGCATATCAACCCTTGTAGGTTACTTTATGTTAAATTCTGTTTTATATGTATGTATATGATTCGTAAATGAATACTCATTGGCCCTAGTGGTAGAGTGTTCGCCAATGGCCCAGGAGCCCGGGGTTCAATCCCAGGTTGAGTCATACCAAAAACTCAAAAAATAGTACTTGATGCCTCCTTGCTTAACACTCTGCATTATAAGGTATGTTTCAAGGGTAAAGTGGAGCAATCCAGGGAAAGGAGTAGGACCCTTCCCTACATCTTGGTGTTGTAGCTATTGAAAAGGGAGCTTTCAGGTAGCCCTGACTATTGTCACCAACATTACTTTACTTACTTTGTAGGTACCATCTTTAAACAAGCCAGAGCTCATTTGTTTGCACACAGTTAAATGGTGTCAAGTAATGGTATTTATTGTTTGCATGCAGTTAAATATTTTCAAGTATTGCTATTTATGGTTTGCTCACAATCGAATGATTTCAAGTATGACATTTATTGTTTGTGCACAGTTAAATGGTTTCCATCACTAATAGTTCTATTTGTATGCTATTAAAAGTTTTTAAGCACTGATAATACAAATATTTCAATCTAATAATCATTTGTTTTCACACAGTTTATTGATTTCCTGTATAAATAGTTCTATTTGATCCATAGATGGGACCTTAACAAATATTACCATCCCAAGTCAGAGTGAACCTGGAAGTAATGGCAATGAAGAGTTATTTCACATTCCTCAAATCTCCATGTCTGGAGCCTTACCATCAGATGGTTTAGTGTCATATCCAGCTCATACTTTTGCACACAGTTAAAGGGTTCCAAGTATTGCTATGTATCACAAACAAATCAATTAAACATCAGTCATTTGTTTACATACAGTTAAATTTCAAACAATTCAATTTTGTCATTTGTTTGCATTCACCTTAAAAGTTAAACAGTTCTATTTGACCAATAGATAGGACCCTATCAGGTGCTACCACTCTGGACCAGAGTGAACCTGGGAGCAATGGCAATGAAGGGATCTCCACATTCCCCAAAGTTCCAGCTTGACAAGAACCTCACCATCATATTGTTTAGTATCATATCCGGGAGACCTGTTTTTTGGGGTGGAGGTCTTTTCCCTCTGCAGAGATGCAGTTGGTGTATTCTACTGCCCCAGCCGACTGGACTGAGAGGTTAGGGAATCCTGTTCATTGCATGTCTATATTAACATTTTCGTGAAGTTGTTTCCTTAGAGCTTTATTTAAAAAATTGCAGATAGTCTTATCGAATATGAAGAATTTTTCAATAAATCTAACTAGTACTACCACTCTGGGTCAGTGAGAACCTGGGAGTCATGTCAATAACGGGGTACTCCCTCCCAACCAATTCTTCAAAACTTCAAAACATAGGTGAATTGATTGTTTGTTATTTAATGACATATCAATCTACTAGGGTTATTTAATGCCAAATAGATTGGAGGATAAAGGGGTTCATACCTTTCCTAGAGTATTTGTCCGAAAGTGAACGTAATAGCACGACTGAAGTTCCAACTCGCGAACTACGATTCCAACGCTTTAACCATTACACCATAGGAACACCCGCCTCAACATAGACGTTTAGTGCCGTATGCAAGACATCCTTTCTTAAAATGCAGAAAAGTTCACCCTGATTTTAATTTTGTATGAGACTCATTAATATCAAATAATTGAGCAAATATAGAAAGTATATCTATCAACGTTTTAGATGGCAACAGATTATCTTTGTTGCGAAGAAAAATTATGACTTGATAAAATATTATTCATCTGATTAAGTAAATGAACTCATCTTTTTTTTTTTCAAGTAAATATTTTCTTCTTCTAAAATTGTCCGACTTCTGATTCTTTTCATTCGCACAGCTATCCATGATATTTAGAACGGTTATCTTATACCAAACCGGATTTCCTTTTGAGATGATTATAAATTTATGTTTGCAGCGAGAAAAATGATAACAATTGAATATAAAAACCTGAAGGTTTTCCTTTCATGATGTTTTTTATTGATTAAACAGATGAATTGTTTCTTTCCTGTATTCCCGTAAGGTTGTGAGATCAAAGTAAATTTGATTTTGGGGTAATCCATCTCAATTTTCAGATGAAATTGAAACTACCTACCCATATGAATTAACAACTTACTGTTTTGAAATTCATTAAAAAGGAAAAATCTCATTGGTTTAAATTCTAGTTTTAAGATTGCTGCGTTGTACATTTACAAAAGAAATAAAGGAAATATTTTCAGTGTTGCCCAAAACATGCTGATATTCATGATGGATGTTAAAGAACGAGAGAAGAAAAAGTTAGTTGTGTATTGATGAACGATAAAATTAAAAAAAAAAAACATGTAAGAATGAAAGCGAAAAAAAAAAATCAAAGGAAGCAAGAAAATAAAAGAATAAGAACTAGAATATGAGAATGAAAGAAACTGAGGTTAATGTAATAGAAAAAAAGAGGAAAAAGAAAGAAACAAAGAAAACAAAAAAATGAAAAGAAAAAAATTGGAAAGAAAATAAAAGATAAAAATAAATAAAACGAAACAAGAAAAAATAAACAAGCGAAGAAAAATTTAGAAAGGAGGAAAAAGAAAAAGAAATAAAAAGAAAAAAAGGTGGGATTAGAAAAGAAGGAGAAAATAAAAACGAAAAAATTTAAAGAAAGAGATAATCAAAGAGAATGATGACAATGAAAAAAGAAGACAAGATAGAGTAGAAGGTTGAAATTAATCTGGAAAGACAGAAAACAAAAACAAACAAACAAGAAAGGCAAAAAGCACCAGAGTGACAAGGGAGAAAAAAAAGTAAAAATTCCCTGACAGACTAAAACTTTTCTCTTTTCTTTTTGGTTATGCAATGGAAAGGGATAAGTGTAATCTTCAGCTAAACTCAACACAAACTTAAGTCTTTAAGCAATCATCAATTACTTGCTTACAGCTCTTTATGAAACACCCTACCCCACTAACTCCTCACTCTTGATCTCCATCCCTTTCACTCTCGCCCACAGAGCGCTAAATCCCGCCCATCCCTATCTCCGTAGCCCTTTAACTCTTATATCCTTCCTTACTTCCTTACCTTTAATTCTTGGACCTGGTTCCAAGCTTTTCCACAAAATTGATGGGATCTCTATTGTCAAATATTAAATGGACGAGGGGGCCTGGGAATGCAAAGAAAGTAGAATGATGAGTTGGTGCATGCTGGGAAATAGCTCTGGCCAATCAGGTTCATTTTCTTCTGTTTTACTTTGCACACTTGTGATGTCACCTTCAGCTATTTTTGACTCTTCTCTCACCTTCCAGGCTAAGAAACTAAGCAAATTTACCAAAACCATTTTGCCTGGCAAAAGATTGTCTGCAGAGTTTTAGATTTCTATCTAATAACCACTCTATCGTTCACACTGGGACGGAAGTGTGCAATTTCGTTTTTGGCCTTTAATATTTTCTCATTTTTCTTCTATCCTTCCTGACTTCTAAAACGTTGTTTATGTCTTCTCAATTCCTTTAGGAACATAGCATAGCTAAATGGTTAGAATATTGGACAAGCTGATTCGAATCTCTAACTACAGAGGTAAGAATACTTATCCTTTAAAACTACAATTTCTTTTTATATTCTAAATATTAGCTAAATAAAATTATTACCGATTTTTTTTCTAGTTGTATAAATCAGTAATCAGAATGAATTTATAAATACCATTAAAACCCAAACTTGGTAGTTATTTACTAACCTTAGCTTTGTCCGTCAAAAAGTT
Organism: Sepioteuthis lessoniana; assembly: GCA_963585895.1. Taxonomy (NCBI): domain Eukaryota; kingdom Metazoa; phylum Mollusca; class Cephalopoda; order Myopsida; family Loliginidae; genus Sepioteuthis; species Sepioteuthis lessoniana. The sequence continues at coordinate 136,334 of CAUZXS010004592.1, read as the reverse complement.
TAAAGTAGGGGCACCCAGTGAAAAAAAATTCAAAGTCACTCAAAATATTTACACTGTTGGGAGATCAAAATGATTGGTCTCCCTAGTCACAGTATTTGAGGATCTTTCCTACATCACATGTCCTTTTCGATCATGTGACAAGGTGACCTGAGGAGTCCATCTCTTTGAGGAACAAGTTTTAAGAAAGGCAGGCATAGTCATCCCCTCAGTGGCGAGTACATGGTGCCCTCTTCAGTTATCTTCCTGACCTGAGAAGATTAAGTGATTTCCACCTTTTTGCAGTATGGACTAGTATTCATGTTCCTTGAACACATTGTGACTTTTTATGGTATCGGATAGGAACTTAGTTCCCTCCTTGTATTGTGTACATATGTTAATTGACTTGTCTGTTTCCTACCAAATATTCGGAGTCAAGTTACTCTCTTTGAAATAACCTAATACATTATTAGAATCCAGGTGTTATCTATGAATAAACACCATGTTAAATCTTAGCACATATTTCTGTCTATTATCCTTATTTTGGCAGTGATATTCATAATATTTTGGCCCAGATTGGTAGCACTTGATTGTTAGAGATACATATCAATACTTGAAACCATTTAACTTTGTTGATATGCTAAATAGAACTCTTTGAAGTAAATATAAGTATTTGTATTTGATAGAAATATCTGTATGCAAAAAATTGAGCTTTGGCTCATTTAAAAATGTTATCAACAAAAAGTGTTTAGAAATCATATATTTAATATATATGTATAAAAAGAATTATTCTATTAAATACTATTCAATCATTTGCACACAGTCAAATTAGTTCCATGTATTGTTATCTGATACCAATAATTCAATTCCGGTACACAGTTAATGAGCTTGAAGTATTGCTATTTAAGATGAATTATTCTACTCAACATTGCTCTATAAAGATAATGACTGCTACAGTCTTCCACTCTGCCAACTGAGCTGTTGTGAGTTCATTCGTTTGCACATAGGTAAGTAGTTTAAAGTATTAATATGTATCACTAACAATTCAATTAAACATCGGTCATTTGTTTACACACAGTTAAATGATCAAACAGATTTTTTTTTTCAAATAATTCAATTTAGCATTAATCATTTGTTTGCACTTAGTTTAAATGTCAAACAGTTCTATTTGACCCATAGATAGAACCCTATCAGTTGCTAACCCTCTGGGTCAGAGTGGACCTGGAAGCGATGGCATTTAAGGGGTATTCTGCATTCCCCAAAGATCTACCATCTACAATAGATTTATTTGAACATTCTCTCTATTTTTTAAGTTTTCTTGAAATAACTAGTTTCTCTCAGTTGGCTAGGGTTGTAGAATACATCGACTACTTCTCAGAAGTGAGCTAAGACCCCCACCCATGAGTGTCCTAGATATGACACTAAACAATCTGACGGTAAGGTTCCTGTAATGGTAGATCTTTGGGGAATGCAGAATACCCCTTAACTGCCATCGCTCCCAGGTCCACTCTGGCCCAGAGGGTTAGCAACTAAAATAGAGGGAATGTTCAAATAAATTTATTAGTCAGATATAAGGACATCACAAAACATGATAATTTAATCTTCAAGTGTGTCATCGATCAATTGCATAAAACAATTCAGCACTAAATTTTAATAATGATATTTTGCAAAATAATCTTGACACAATTCTACAGTCCAGTGGAGTCGCCTTGTGATGTTTGCATATGTCAACATTGAAGCAGTCAATGAGCAGCCAATAATAAAATACCTTACATTGAGTAACAATAAAAACGTCACTCTGCATGTGTACTGTTGGTAACAAAAATATTGCTCTGCTTGTAAAAGGGGTTGGGTACCAAATTATTGGGAAGACAACATCAGGTGAAAGAAAAAATCAATAAAATAGTTTTTTATTGAAAAAGTTCTGTTGGCCTAGTGGGTAGAGTGTTCGCCAATGGTCCGGGAGACCTGGGTTCAATCCCAGGTTGCATCATACCAAAGACTTTAAAAATGGTACTTGATGCCTCCTTGCTTAACACTCAGCAGTATAAGATACACATCAAGGGTAAAGTGGAGCCATCCAGGGAAAGGGTTAGTGCCCTCCCCAGTGTAGAAGCTATTGAAAAGGCAGCCTTCTGGTCTCCCTCGACTACGGTTGCCAACTAATACAACAAAGACAATTTACAGATACAAGAAAAAAAATTTCTGTTTTCCACACAAATTAAGCAGCCTTTTACTGAATTACCGGACCATTGGCCAAATAAGAAGAGTGTTCGCCAATGGTCTAGGAGACCAGGGTTCAATCCCAGATCAAGTCATACCAAATACTAAAAAAAATAGTACTTGATTGCTGTCTTGCTTAGTACTCAGCATTATAAGGTTAGGATCAAGGGTAAAGTGGAGTAATCCAAAGAAAGGGGTAGCACCCTTCCCTAAACCTCGGTGTAGTAGCTATTGAAAAGGGAGCCTTCAGGTCACTCTCGATTATGATTGCTAACTTTACTTTTATTTTTTTACTGAATTATTTGCCATTATTTTTTATAACAATACCAACAAACATTTCCATATGCTCATAAACGTAGGCACAGAGAAAGAAATAATATTTAAGCTCTAGGATAAATTTCCATTTTTTTTTTTTGTTTGTTTGTTGTGTTTTTATTTTATGCAAATGTTAAAGATGAAACTTAGATCTATCAGTAGACTAAATAAGGAATCAAATGATCATTGTTCTAAAATTATTGTTTGAATTTTATCCAAGACAATATATACACAAATCACACAACAACAAAAAAAACAAACAAGTAATACATTCTTTGTAGCATGTAATATATTTTTAAAAAATAAATTCTTAGATTAAAATTTTAACAAAGAGAAATGCAGATGGTGCGACATTTTTTTTTATGTTAAGTAAAAATATTTTTTTAAATCTGAGGTCCATGTTTGAACTGAAAGTACTTTCTTGGTAAAAATGAAACTCAAAACAAATCTTAAGATTACAGTGAACATAACAAAATAGTCTCTTACCTTTTGAAAATATACCGAGTGTTTCAAAAAATTTGATATTATTTGAGGTTTACTGGGTGTTTCTGAAAAATCGATATTATTTCATGTTCTGATAACCTGACCAATTCTTATTCCAATGAACTCACATTTAAGCAGCATGTGTAAAAAAAAAATTAAAAATTCTCTATTTTTAATGTTTAATAACCTTCCCCTGGAAACCAGTGAATAGTATTTCTATACCAGAAAAGAGCATAAAACATGAAACAGAGAATTTTGAGGTGTTTTTACACATTCTGTTAAAATTTGAGATCCTTTGAATAAGAATTGGTAGAGTTATTAGATTATGAAAAGATATCAATTTTTCTGAAAACCCCCTGTTTTACCAATACAAAAATAAAATAGAGGAATAAATAATGAGGAAGAGCTTTGAAGTTCTCATCTCAACCAGGAAAGAAATGTCTATTATTTTTTAAAAAGTTTGATTGAGTTCTTTTTGCAAAGATAAGAGATTCTCAAGAAATGCTATGTTAAGTTTGTTGAATATACAGGTTTGATAGTTACAAGTCATTCCTTTCTACAATTTTATGAAGTTCATACTGAGGGATATTCTTTAATCTTCCAAATTCTTAACAGAGCAGAAACTAAGGTCATTGGCCTAGCGGGTAGAGTGTTCGCCAATGGTCCGGGTGACCTTGGTTCAATCCCAGGTCGCGTCATATCAAAGACTTTAAAAATGGTACTTGATACATCCTTGCTTAACACTCAGCAATATAAGGTACATATCAAGGGTAAAGTGGACCAATCCAGGAAAAGGATTAGCACCCTCCCTTACACCTTAGTGTAGTAGCTATTGAAAAGGGAGCCTTCGGGTCGACTTCAACTTCGGTCGCCAACTACTACTACTACAACACTACTAGTTAAAATCCTTCACTCCTTAAATAGAAACATCAATAACATCATAGTTTTTCATTTATAGGAGTCCAGCTGGTTCATAGTCCAACCAATTTATGAATAAATTTCATAGATTAAATATAACAACTTCTATCGGTAGTATTTTTTGAAGTAGTGAAGGTTTTAAATATAAATTTAATACATTCACATTGTTTTAAGAACAAATTGACACAAAAATGTATTGCTTTTCTATAATCCATCATTATATACATAAAAACACATACATTTTAATCTAAGATAATATTATGGATATAGAGAAATCATAAAAATACACCTACATCTGTTTATAATGAATGAGTGAAAGTGTCTAATGACCTATGAAATTAAGACCTAAAAAAAGTATTATGTCTGTGGGAAAACTTACATTTGTTTCTTTTTAAAAGAGAAGCAAATCATCCCTTGCCAGCTAACCTATTGAATTTACTTCTAATTCTCCAACTCATGACCAAATATGTTATTTTTCTTCTATATTCCTCATCAAACAATGACATTTTGAGTACATTTCTCCTCCTAAGACCGAAGAGCTTGCTTAAAGTGAATTATGGGCCAGGCTAAGACAGTCTCTTTGGCAGCCATCTTAAAACCTGTTACATTATCTGCAATGTTGGACAGTGACAGACACTTATTATGCCACAAGGTTATTATCGATCTCTTAATCCACCCCACCAAAAAAAAATCAATAGTTTTTGCCGTTTCTTTTTGTGTTCGAACTTTCCATGAGGTTTGGGATTAAGTAGCTTATAACTCATGGTCCAGATATTTCTTGTGCTGCTTGGGTGAATTTATTCTTTTTAACTTTGGAGCTGACTTCATCACAGAACAACATGGGACCATCTGAGGATTGATCTCCTTTCAACAGACATGTCTTGGTGATTATAATCAAGTGATATGAATGAGTGTATTGACACATAGAGGACCTATGTGAAATACAACCAAAACCTGGCTATCCTTTCATGTTTAGGTGAGTCTGAAATATTGAATTTTTTTTATGCTATATTTTATATGGTTATAAAGAAATTCTTATCTCTTGGATGGAAGGATTAAGACTGAAAGATAGTTACATTTTTGTTCTTTCAGAAAACTATTCAGGTGATAGAGCATCAAATAAATTTCTATATTTGATGTCCTACCACTTGGATAGTTCTCAGGTGCAATCTTTTGTGTATGCCAAAGTGGATTTAAGTTTTTCATCTTCCTGAGGTCAGCAAAAACAAGTATCACCCAGTGAAGACCGTAAGAACCAAGTTAACTTGCCAAGTTTAATATTATTATAAAAGTTAGAAGAATTAAGTTTTCTAAGGTTTTCTTTGATTCCACCTCAAATGATTATTAACTTAAGACAAGAAAATAATTCAAGATGAAGTGAAAGAGGGAAAAGGGAAAAAGAAAAAACAAAGAAAAAAAGGAAAAGAAAAAAGAAAAGTAAAGAAATAGAAAAATCTTCTCTAATTCACTTAATAAAAATTAGTTTGTACTTATTAATTGGTTTGTTTTAATCTTCTTTGAATAAAAATAACAATAGATATTTTGATTTTCTAACAAAACATAATAGTCCTATTCTGTCGGTAACATTCATATTAATTCCTGACCATCAACAATACTTTTTTTTCTTAATTTTCAGGCTACAACAAACAGATTGAATACTGAAATCTGGTGAATTCTTTACTTAGAAATTATAAAATTATATATCAAATCATTTTTTTTTTAAATTCTATCATCAGAAATATCTAAGTTTCAGCCAAGAAATGTTTTATAATTTTTACCTGATGTAAAAATTTTGACCCCTGATAGTAAGTGCAAACAAAACAGAAACCCAAACAAAACAAAAAATAAAGACTAGGAAGAAATTTTAAAAAATGGATAAAGTAAAGACATTTCGGAAATCTTAGGATTGTCAGAAACAAAACATTACACAACCAAGTGTAAAGAAGAAAAAGAAGAACTGACTTATGCCAAAATATGTTCTGATGACACATTATTTGATTTTCTTTTCTTTTACTTGATTGTTTTGTCTTGCAGGCCAAACAGTGAAATCAATCCAATCTAACAATTGTTTTTCTTTCTCTTCATTTTGGTTGCTTTCAACTCTTATGCCTGAATTTTATTTTCATTATTTGAAATCATCTTAATAATTTCCTATTTTCAATTCTGAGAGATATTCACATAATTCAATTCATTCTTTACATTGTTTTTCTTGTTAAACATTTCAGCCAATCCATTCTACAGCCTTCATCAGATATACTATTGTTCCTTTTTGTACAGAAATTTGTTGGAATAAACTGAATATATAAGCCATCAGTTTTCTGTTCTTCGTCTATTTCTGTAGAAAAGGAGACCCCTTTATTTCTTTAGGGATTGTATACCAGTACAAGGCTGTATTAATAACAAAGTAAGTAAAGTTGGCAACCCCAGTCGAGGGTGACCTGAAGGCTCCCTTTTCAATAGCTACTACACCAAGGTGTTGGGGAGGGTGCTTCTCCATTCTCTGGATTGCTCCACTTTACCCTTGATCCTTACCTTATAGTGCTGATTGTGAAGCAAGGCGGAATCAAGTAACATTTTTTCAGTCTTTGGTATGACTCAACCTGGAACTGAATCCCAGTCTCCTGGACCATAGGCGAACACTCTACTTATTAGGCCAATAAAATCAGATCACTACTTTGAACAACTTTTGGAATGATAATTTCTTATTTTTGTTTTCTTGCACACAATCATGCAATATATATTTCTATCAAATGCAAATAATTTGTATAGTTTCAAATTACTAATAATGATTATAATAATTGTGAGAAAACAATTATAGCTTCATCTATTCTTGATACAAATAATTTACAGTTATATGGTATCAAGCAATCTATACTAGTAATTTCAAAACAGTTCTATTTGACCCATAGATGGTGCCCTAACAGATACAACCACTCTGGGTCTGTGTGGACCTAGGAGTATCTTACCCCTCTGCAGAGGATATAGTTGGAATATTCTAAGCCATGCTGACAGTGTGGCCAACTGTCATGATGACTGGACCATATTTTTCCTTATAACTTGTTTAACGCTATCTTTATATCTAAATTTAGTCAATTTTCTTTCATCATTGTTATTTCTGACGTCATTATTTTCACACTGTTGTTAAGATTTTAACATCTTTCTTGTTTTTCTAATTTTTTTTCCCTCCGTGTTATTCATTCTTATGAAATTGTTGTGGACCAGTAAAAAGTCCAGAAGAAAGACACGAACTCAGGATTATGTGAAACAAGTATATTGAATGAAAGTATAAATACAGCATAGGTAAAAGAGTGTTGAACATCAGTCTAACTGCCAAAGTGTTAGGCTGAAGAGAATTTAATACCAAGATGAATATTCTCCCAGAATTCATAGTAAAAGGAAGAGTGCATTATAGTCTGTAAGGTAGGTACCATAACAGTAATACATAATTTTAGCATTATTCTGTTCCTATTAATTATTTGTACCTCTCATCTTTCGGATTTAAAAAAAAAAATCTCAACCTTCTAGTTAGTGTTTTCTCTCTCTTCATATCAACATTATATCCTGTGATTTCTGAATCTCATCTAGCAAATCTTCCTCAGATTCTACTGGGCCATAAGAATTTCTCATACAAGCACACAAGATGTTTACTCTCAGGCCTGTGAACCCTTACTCCTCAGGAGATAGAAATTGCACAGAAAAAAGAAAAGGAAAAGATACTGGCTGACATTCAAAGATTGACGAAGCAACAAGCAAAGCAGAAGAGTCTGAAACATGATGAAATTGACAAAGATGAAGATATGAGTCTGAATAAAAAATGGTAGAATCAAGAAAATGTCTTTTCACAAAATTCCAGACAACATTTATCATCATCAAGTTTTATAGTTTTGAAATTTGACAAACTTGTCTACTACATAATTAACTTTTTCTCAGGTATCAGACAGCAGAAAATGTACTGACAAAGGAGTTTCTTACTGGTACAAGATTGATGGAGGCTGATTTTATTTTATTTTTTTATTATCTACAACTATTCACAGTAATCACAACCTCAAAGTTTGTTTTTTTGACACTATTATTTGTTATTCAACATATGATATCAACTACAAGATTCCTAAACAAATGTACAAAACTTTTATTCGACTAATGATTACATATACAGTGATGAAACAAATATTGAAAATATACAGAAGGCAAGTTGATACCTAAATTTTTCATAGTACATTTAAAACGTGAAGAGATACAGTAAATATGATATGAATTCAAAGAGTTGATCTGTTAATACTCATCTAAGTTCTGCTTGAAAGCTTTCACAAAATGTTAATTTCTCAAGCAAAAGGTAAAAAGGGCACATTTTGCTTCTTGCTTCACATGAAACTTTAACTGTCTATTCTTGATAAGTACTGATCTTATAGGAAGGTCATTAACAGAATAAAAATTTAAAAAATATTACTATTTAAGCATTGATTTCTTCTTGGTTTTAATAGCATATCAACCTTTGTGAACTGATCCATGGCAAAACTATCCTTGTAAAAGAACAGCATTCGTACTATTTAACTCATGAGCTAAAGAGTTAAGGGGTTTAAGACTTTCCCCAAGGGTATTTGTCTTAAAGTGAACACTATCATATGACTGGAGTTTGAACTCATCTACTACAGTCCAGCTTGTTAACCACAAAGCAGCAGGGACTTCCCCCTTTAAACATTAGAAGCCGATGAATGAACTAGTAATTTTCAAAATCATTTCTTTTAGTCAAATCTGTTTTTGGATAACTTTGGACATTCAATCTGTGAGTTGTGCATTGAAAAATCTAGACAAGAAAAAAAATTGTCTGTTATCAGAAATTAAGAGTGTTCACTGATGGTTCAGGAGACTGGAATTCAATCCCAGGTTGATCCCTACCAAAGACTCAAAAAAATGGTGCTTGATACTGCCTTGCTTAGCATTCAGCACTATAAGGTAGGGATCAAGGGTAAAGTGGAGCAATTCAGAAAATGGAGAAGTGCTGCCTCTTACACCACAGTGTAGTAGCTATTGAAAAGGGAGCCTTTGGGTCACCCTCAACTAAGGTCGCCAACTTTATATATTGACAGGTGAGAGATATATGGACTATTCTTTTCTGCTGATAATTTTACATGAGAATGATTGCATTCCCAGCTGTTGGGTTTTAGAATATGCTGACTGTATCCCCTTCAATGGGATAAGATACCCCAGCCCAAGAAGTGGAGTTTTGACATTAAATTGTATCTGGTAACAAGGCTTGTGTTCTGGGGAGTATGGAATAGTCCTTCATTGCAATTACTCCCAGATCCACTCTGACATGGAATAGTAGTCTCATTTATGAGTCAAATAGATCTGTTCGTAAATTATTTGTATTAGATAATAATACTCGATATCATATGACCGTGCACAAAAACTTTTAATAAACATGGCAAAAAATATAAATATAAATGTACTATGTATGCAATTCCCTAACCTCTAGGCATAAAATAATTCCAGACTAGTTGAGATGCCATTAAAATCAATCAGTCAGAATGATTACAAAAACATGAAAATATATTCAAAAACATGTTAGTCTGTTCTAGTCAATAAATAAATTCTGGAATGCTGTTTTCTAAATGAAGTTTATAAGCTATGGGAACAGGAAGCCTGCATCTGACTTCAATGAAAAGAGTCAATGTTTGTTTGTTTGCTTGTTGGGTTTTATGGCATATCAACCTTTGTAGGTTATTTAACGCAAAATCCATTTTTATATAAATAATCTGTTCTATTTAAAACAATTTAGTTTAGCATAAGTACACAGTTTAATTGTCAAAAACATTTCTATTTCAAACTATTCAAGCAGTTATATGTAACAATTCAGTTAAGTGTAAATACAGTTTTAATGTCGAAAAACAGTTCTATTTGAAATAATTCAGTTAAGTATAAGCACACAGTTTAAATGTAAGAATGGTTTAATTGTCAAAAACATTTTTATTTCAAGCTATTCAGTTTACTCAAACAATTCAGTTTAGCATAAGTATGCTGTTCTAGTCCTTCGGCGTCGGTAATTGTTGTTGCGGGGTGGCAATTACACAAGAATGCTGCGTGCAATCCTGAACAAGTCCTGGCAGCAACACCCCACAAGACACCAACTGTACGGCCACCTGCCCCCTATCACGAAAACTATTCAAGTTAGGCGAACCAGACATGCAGGACATTGCTGGAGAAGCAGAGATGAACTCATAAGAGATGTACTCTTATGGATCCCCACACATGGCCGCGCAAAAGCAGGACGACCAGCACGAACGTACATTCAGCAGCTATGTGAGGATACAGGTTGTTGTCCTGAAGACCTACCTAGGGCGATGAACGATAGGGAGGAGTGGCGAGAGAGGGTCAGGGATATCCGTGCTGCCAGCACGATATGATGATGATGATGATGCTGTTCTATTTAACCCATAGATAGGGCGCTATCGGGTGCTACCACTCCATGCCAGAGTGGACCTGGGAGCGATGGCAATGAAGGGGTACTCCGCATTCCCCAAAGCTCCAGCATTGCTGGAACCTCACCATCAGATTGTTTAGTGTCATATCCAGGACACTCGTGGGGGGGGGCGTCTTACCTCTCTGCGGAGAAGCAGTCGGTGTATTCTACAGCCCCAGTCAAGTTCACTTACTTGTAAAATACTTCAATAGTCATCCTAGAAAACCTCAATTCTATAAACAGAATGAGATAAAATATGTAGAAAGAATTGGTATTGATTTCTGCTTGAGCAAAGTAACAAAATTGGGTTTTTAAATAATTTCACTTGAAAGCTTTTATATGGTCAAGTTCATTTGATTTAAAGTCTAAACCACTAAGTGCACAGACCAAGTTGTCATGGAAGCCTCAAGGTATTTTATGATATACTGGTTATTGAACAGAAGGAAAAATGTATGTATAAAAAACAAACAAAAATAATAATAAATGCTTATTTATTGATATAAAACAAAACACAAAAAAGAACAGTAATTGGCTCAAAAATTGCCCAGCTATAGAGAAAAACTGTACTTCTCAGTAGCAGCAAGCAAATAGTAAAGTGAGTGTCCCATGGACGGCCATATATTTCTGTCAGATTGTGGTCAGTTAAGTGATAGAATGAGAAAATTGCATGGTATGTCCAGAGAACAGGAACAATTATGTTGTGTAGGGGTTGGCCGGGTCAGTCGTCAAGTGGCCATGGTGCTAGGCAGACCAATTTCTCATGTCCAGTCTGTGGGCTGTGTCCAAATGGAATAGTTTATGTCCAAGCATGTTAGCCCTCTACTGTACTGAGGGACACTGGGACAACATTTTCATCAAATTCCTTGCAGTATTTCACCAAATTTATCAGCTTGTCAGCATGGAATTAATTATTTTCACCTGAATAGGTTGCCAATTTTAAACCCTTGTCCGAGAACTGGCAGAGTTTTTTTTCTTTCTTTATTCATCTTTGCTGTTTAAATTTTTGCTTTATCAATTAAAAAAAAAAAATCAATGTTTTATGGTCAAAAATATGTATAGGTCTACAACTTGTCTATTTTATTTTGTGCCTAGATGTAAATATCAATATTTGTAGTGAAAAGTTCTCTGCATAATAAAAGAAACCAACAGAAACAGTATTTTATAATTGCTACTGAAAGAGGCTAGAAATGCTGATATTCTAAATTTTTCCCAAGTAGCTTGTTTAAAAAAAATATATTGCAGCTCCTTTTTTGGTAATACACACTTGTGACTATACAGAACCTCACTTTCTTCACAGGGAGTAAAACAAAAAAAAAACCAAACCTTCCTATAATCGTTACTCTACAAAACCATTTAGCCATTCAAAGAGGATAGACAACCTCTTTCCAATTATCAAATGTAGGTAAGTATTTGCCCTAAATTTTTTAAAACCAAATGTGCTGTGTATTTAAGCCAAAAATATTTTGGTTTGGTTTTATGGCATATCAACCATTGTGGGTAATTTAATACCAAATCCTGTTTATACATATTAAATATAAATAATTTCTAAACATGTTGATCATTAAATGAGTTTAAGCTCTTTTTGTTTGCACACAGTTAAATGGTTGCAAGTATTACTATGTAACCGTAATCAGTCATTTGTTTGCACAAATTTAAATAGATATATACATGATATGTAAGAGAGATTAGTTTGTCGGTAATTTCAATTCTTAATGAGTTAGAACTAATTTGTTTACACACTAGTATTGCTATAGTCTCTACACAGTTAAATGATTTCGATTATTGCTATCTAACACTTATAATTCTTCTCAACATTACTCATTTGTTTGCGCACAGTTAAATGGTTCCAAGTATTGCTATGTATCACGAACAATTCAATTAAACATCAGTCATTTGTTTACACTCAGTTTAATTATCAGTTTTATTTCCAACAAATCAGTTTAACATAAGTCATTTGTTTGCCCACAGTTTAAATGTGAAACAGTTCTATTTAACCCATAGATAGGACCCTATTAGGTGCTACCCTTCCCGGTCAGAGTAGACCTGGGAGTAAAGGTAATGAAGGGATACTCCACATTCGCAAAAGTTCCAACATGACTGGAGATTCACCATCAGATTGATTAGTGTCATATACCAGGACGTTCATTGTTGCTGTTGTGGGGGGCCTTATCATATTTACCAAACCCTCCGCTCGGGCAGGATATGACACAAGGTCAATTTTTAAGCGGAGTTTAACATGTTTTAATTCAGAGTTTTCCTTCTCCTAGACTAGTTGCCTCACCAAGGCTGAAGAACCTAGTCTGTCCAACTATTTACCCATAGCTGGAGGGAGAATAATTGAATTCATACCTTTCCCAAGGGTATTAGTGCTATGTGAAATGCAATCAGTCTCGTCCAGGATTTGAACTCGTGTCGCCGTATCCATTTCCTGCGACGATAACCATTACACCACAGGCACCTCCACTATCATGTTGTGGGGGCCTTATCCCTCTGCAGAAATGCAGTCGGTTTGATAATCTAAAATGATTATAAATCATTTTCTTATTACAAAATTAAAAACACTTTAAAATGGTCAGATGATAGGCTGTGCATTTCATTATAAAACAGTTTAATGTAAATCATCAGTAGATTTTTTGATTCTTTGAAATGTAACATGAGAACAATAAAGGAAAATTGTTGTTTACAAGCATTTGAGAAAGAAGAAAAGAGGGGAAAATAACTGGACATTTCATGAATATTTTAATCAATTTAGCCATTTAAATAATCATTATTACTATTTTATAAATGTAAATCTTAATGCTGATATTGCTCCTGAGTAATATACTTAGGTTATGTGGCTTTTATTAATTTGTTTTTAAAGAAAAGAATAAATTTCGTTTGGAGTCAAACAAAATCATATTTCTCATGCTGTGAAAAAATTTCTTTTAAAGACGCTGAAAATAAATGGACTATTTAAGAAATAAAAGAAAGAAGAATTCATTTTAAGAAATAACTAGCACAAGAATTTCAACTTAATCTTTTTTTTTTTCATTCTAGGTTATTAAAAAAAAAAAAAAAAATTGGTAACTGACCTGGTTTCCTATACTAAAAGAATGTATCAAAAATGAAAGATTCTTTGAGAAAAATTGATTCCTAATTGGATTGAACAATTATTATTGGCTCAGTTTATGAACCCAAAATATTTTAATGACCCATTTATTAAAAAAACAAAAATTAAATAAAATTAAATGTCAAATATTTTAATGACATTTATCTTCCCAATCAGCTTTTAAAGAAAAGTAAAAAAAAAAATTCCTAAACCGCTTTTCTCTAAGGAAATTAAAATATCCAGAAATAGTAAATTATTTTACTTTCAACATTTCTTTCCTTACTGTAAACCAAGTTTATTTCCTTTCTTTATCCATTCTGAATTTGATGAAAATAAAATTCATAGATAATCATATCCTTTTAACTTGCTATCTATTTAATTTGATTATTTTCAGGGATATTTTTCTTTCTTTTTTCCCCCCTTAATCAACTGCCTCTGTAAAACTCTGAAACATAACAGAATTCATAATTGGTTCACTTGCAATGGCTGATGTATTAAATATTTTTAACAGCATTTTGCTATTTGGTGCTGATAAAAAAGGAAATATAGAGAATGTTCTTGCAAAACCATTTAATTCCAGGCATCAAGAGAAAACTTAGGAAAGAGAACAAAGCCGAAGTTCATTTGTTTTATGATAAACAGTGAACTCTTATTAAATACCCAAAAGAAATTTTTTCAAAGTTTTCAGCAAGAAAATAATTCGGGAAAAAAGTTGTTTTTTTTATCTGCTTGCAATCAATAAATTGAATAAATAAAAGAAAAGGATGATGATGATAATCATAATAATAATAAAGAGTGTAAGCGTAGACACAACTGGGTGGGGAAGGTGATCTACTGGGAACTGTGCAAGAAACTTAAATTAGACCATGCAAACAAATGGTATATGCACAACTTGGAATCTGTCCTGGAGAATGAGAGACACAAAATTCTTTGGGATTTCTGAGATACAAACAGATCATGTAACCTCAACAAGATGACCAGACCTAATGATAGTCAACAACAAAAAAAAAAGAACCTGCTGAATTGTGGACTTTGCCATCCTGGCTGGCCACAGGGTAAAACTGAAGGAGAGTGAAAATGAGATAAATACCAAGATCTTGCTCGGGAACTGAAAAAACTGTGGAACATGAAAGTGACGGTGATACCAATTGTAATTGGTTCTCTTGGTACAGTTACCAAAGGATTGGTACTGGGGCATAAGAGCATGAGTGGAGACATCCAAATGACAGCATTATTCAGATCAGCCAGAATACTGAGAAGAGTTCTGGAGACTTGACGAGACTTGCTGTCACTCAGACTCCAATAGAAAACCATCAGCTCATGCTGGTGGGAAGAACTCTCAAATGAGTAAAATGGTAATAATGAAGTCCAAACCAAGAGTTAATTAACAAGAAGAAAAGAATTTGCCATCTAGTGGATTTTGTCTGGCAGACCACTGAGTGAAAATACCAGGACCTTGCCAGAGAACTAAAAAAAAAACTTATGGAACATGAGGGTGACGGTGATAGGAGTTGTAGTAAGTGCAGTTAAGTGACCCTAAAGTGCTGGGAAAGGAGGCTGGATGAATTGGAAATCAGAGGAAGAATTGAGACCATCCAGACTGCAGCATTAAGATTGGCTAGAATACTTACAAGAATCTTCAAGACTCGAGAAGATTTGCTGTTATTCAGACTTGAATGAAAGACCACCAGCAAATGTTGGCATGAAAAACTCAAAATGTGTGAAATAATAATTAATTTTGATAAATATAGTCGCAGTGTTCAAGCTAAAAACAGAATACATCAAACCTCCTCTTAAGTATTATAATTGGATATTTCTGTTATATTAATTCCAGGCTGAAACAATGATTTTTTAGGAGTAAGCTTAGATTTATTTATTTATTTATTTATTTATTTTATTTATTTTTTTTTTACAGCCATTATTTATCCAGTCATTATTTAAAAAAAAAAAAGAAAAACGGAAAAGTAACCAAATCCAAAACAAAAAAAAAAAATTGTTTCAAGTAACATAAAATTATAAAGAATGTCAACTTCATTTTAACTTAAATCAAATTTCAGATGCTAATTTATTATTCAAAAACTCTGTCAAATTATTTGTTGATTGAAAAAAAATAACCAGAATGCGATAACAGTTGCTGTTAAAGACCGATGAAACGAGAGGATTATAATCACTGGCACATTGGTCTAGTGAGTAGAGTGTTCGCCAATGGCCTATGAGACCAGGGTTCGATCCCAGAGACTCAAAAAATGATACTTGATACCTCCTTGCTTAACACTCAGCACTATAAGGTACAGATCAAGGGTAAAGTGGAGCAATCCAAGGATAGGACTAGCACCCTTCCCTTACACCTCCGTGCAGTAGCTATTGAAAAGGGAGCCTTTGGGTCACTTTTAGGTTGCTCTTGACTAAGTTCGCGAACTTATAAATTAATTAAATTTTTATATTCTTTGAGTGGGTGCAGAAAAACATTGACTGAACTAAGAAAGGAATGACGTGCATATGCATTTTTCTTCTACCGTTCATATTTAGCACTTCTTTTTTCAAGTTGTCTTCAAGTTTCTAAAAAAAAATGAAAAAGTTCTCCTTTTCTTGTTAGAGCTGAGAACTTTTCAGCCTCCATCAAATACACATACCTTCTTTTATTTACTATTACCTACAAAGAGTAGCGCCCTCCCCTATACCTCGGTGTAGTAGCTATTGAAAAAGGGAGCCTTCTGGTCACCCTCGACTATGGTCACCAACTTATATATATATATATATATATATATAGCCTAATGATTAAAAAAAACCCGCTCCTATTCTGCAGCACAAATATATCTTCTTCAGTATAATCTTTTTCATATTCAATACATTTGATTCAGTGATGAATATATCATCATCATCATCATGTCGTGCCGCTAGCACAGATATCCCTGACCCTCTCTCGCCACTTCTCCCTATTATTCATCGCCTCTGGCAGGTCTTCAGGGCTACATCCCGTATCTTCACATAGCTGCTGTATGTATGTTCGAGCTGGTCATCCTGCTTTTGCTTGGCCATATGCAGAGGTCCATAGGAATACCGATAAAATGAAACGTCGTTTCTTCCAGGCAGCAGTTGTATCGATACTGCTATATGGATGCACTACTTGAATGCTAACTAAATGGGTGGAGAAGAAGCTAGACGGCAATTACACAAGAATGTTGCGAGTAATATTGAACAAGTCCTGGCGGCAACACCCCACAAAGCACCCACCCACAATTTTATGAAAAAAAAAAAAAAATCTGTAGTTTTGTATAAAAGTGCTTTTCTATAAATATAACTTGGCGAAAACTAAACAATAACAATATAATGATCCTGTCTCTATTTTCTTTCTGGTTTATGTATCAAAATTAAACATCAGGTAAGTGAGCACTAATTGAATTAATTTTTAATGAATGTAACCACAATTCTTGTAAATAAAATGCTTAGCTTTTAATATTTTGAAATCATAAAGCTATTTTGTTTGATTTTTTTGTCAAGTGATATAATTTTTATGCCAGTATTCTCTCTCTCTCTATATATATATATGTATATATATATGTGTGTATGAGTGTGTGTGTGGTGAACAAAACATGCTGGACACTGCGGCTGAAGTAAGGACAAACTCATAAGCAACAGTCTCCAATGGACTCCAAACTGACCAACAAAAATTTACATTTATCGATTCTGTGTGGACACTGGATACCACCTGGAGAACTTACCAAGAGCAATTTGCTGATAGGAATAGATGGTGAGAGAGTGTCAAAGGAATGAATACAAGCAATTAATAATAATAATAATAATAAATATATGTAATTAATACTTAATACCAAATAATGATAATAATAAATACATGTTATTAATATTTAATAACCTAATAATAATTATAAAAGATAAATAAATACAAGCAGTTAATATTTGATACCAAATAATAATAGATACACATAATTAATTTTTAATACGCTAATAATCATAATAATGATAAATAAATACAAGCAATTAATATTTGATACCATATGATAATAAACACATGTAATTAATATTTAATACCCTGATAATAATAATAATGATAATAATAAAAACAAGCAAATAATATTTAATACCTGATAATAATAAATTCATGTAATTAATATTTAACACCTAAAAATAATAATACACGTAATTAATATTCAATACCTAATAATGATAAATACATGCAATTAATATTTAATACTTAATAATAATAATAACCTCTGGCAAATTATTAGTTCAACTTAAATTTTCACTTGATATACAGTGTAACCCGGACATAAGAGAGTTGTTGGAACTGGAGATCAAGTCTCTTATACCAGGGTTTATCTTATATCAGGGTTTCTCTTATACCTGGGTTTGGTCTATTTTGTTTAGGTAACACAGGCTCTAATTTGGGACCAGAGAAAATCTCTTATATCCGGGTTACACTGTAGTGGTTACTAAGCTAGGCTAGCAGAATATTGCCAATGAGCTTGTTTTACTGGTGGTCTCTATATATCTGACCTTGTGTCAAACTGTCATAACACGTGCTCTGTTAAACAAGAAATAAAAGTAGTTTTCTCGGTGGCAAATAATCAGATACAGAAGGCAGTCATATAGTATTTGATAAACGGTCTTGGTCAAATCCTTCACCCATCATAATTTATTTACAATATATACATATTAGAATATCCCATTTTAATACAACAGAAGATCCAGGTTTATCTCAACAACACTAAGCTTAGTTTTGTGAATGATTATACTTAGTTGGATGAGCAATCTTCATATCACTTTTGCCAGAACCATCTTTTTTTTTTTAATAAACTTATAAAAACCTAAGATCATCTCAAAAGAAAATTATTTTCTGCATATTACCTAGTTTTGCACAGACTTTTTGGTCCCATGCAGGCCATGAAAAAAAAAAAAAAAAAAAAAAAAAAAAATTCAAAGGAACATAGAAAGAATCCCCATTGTGTAATAACTAATGTGTTGGACTGCAGCCTCAACATAAGCAAGTTCAAACTCTAGTCTTGCTGTGACCTTCACTTTCGGATTAATACCTTTGGGTAAGGTAAAAACCCTCTCATCCCCTAAATATGGGTTAAATAACAGTACTACTACTGTCCTTCTCCACGGATGGCTTTGTCATTAAATAACCCACGAAGGCTGATATGGTGTTAAACAAAGAAACCAATGCAATCAAAGAATAATTGGTTACATTAAAAACAAACTTTTAAACTTTTCTCAGTACTTAACTGAGCAAGAATGTCATCGTTAACTGACTGCCTGCGCTAATGAGAGTTCTTTAGCCAACATTTATATGAACTTATCAAGTCAACCAGTCATCATATCATGAATATCCTAATTAATAAGACTATAAATAGTGAGCAGAAACTTTAAAAACTTTTTCTTTGAAGTTTATATTTGACAGGTTAAAGACTGGACATGATGCCATATTTAATCACTATATCTATATCAATAACATCTCAAAGTCCTCCAACCTTGTCAGTAGCTGTGTGACAGGTGCTTTTAGCATTCTCTCAATGAATTTTGACATATACATCAACAGGCAGACTAATTACTTCACAAATAAAATGGCCAATCATCACTACTGATTGATTTCCAAGTAAAATCAATAAATCAATATTTGTCAGATGTGGTCACATTAGAATAGTGAGTTACTGATAAGTATTGTAGATCACTGGATCTAAGGTCACCAGATTTGTTTCCATCTCTGAGACCAGAGAGGAAAATGCCTCAAACTGCAATAGCTAGGAAGAAAGAAAACTTAGAATTGAATATTCAAATCAGTCTTCTCATGTTCAACTGAATATCATTTTTTACCATTCATACTGTGTCTGCTGATTTCACTCTTAAAGGAAAAAAAAGAAAAAAAAAGGACAAAAATTTAGATCATAGCAATCAAAAATTCAAAAAAGATACAAATTTGAAAAAAAATCTTTTGCTGTTCTGTTTTTAAATTTTCAATCTATAGAAAAATAACTTTTATACCAAAAAAACAAAAAAAAAAAACAAAAAAAAACAAAAGAAAAAATCCAAATAAAAAACTAATTTCTTTTATATATAATTACATATCTATAGGTCATACAGCTTTTCTTCTGTATTTTATATATTTCTAAATTTTGTCCTGACTTCTTTACAAGACTGCATAACACAGACATGTTAGCAGGGCTACGAATAAGCTGAGTCTATCTCCTGCAGAGGGTAGGATAAGCCCAACTGCAAAAGAGAAGAGGTGTCCTGGGTATGAATCTAAACTGCATTTGATATTGAGGTACCAGTTCTTAAGATCTGGGGATTGTGGAGTACTCTTTTGTTATGTCCTTGAAAAAGGCATAAAAAATAAGACAAACGTACAAAGAGAGAAGAATAAAGGTGATATATTACAGTAAAACAAGTAATACAATGTCGCCGGTGTAGATCTTGCGTGACAAAACACCACCAGCCAACCCCCACTATCTCAACCTCCTAAACTACTCATGGCCATCAGATCGTCTAGAGGTGTCTCTCATATGGACACACAAGACCCAGCTTACACACTTAAGAGGGTGGAAGAAAAGAGAACAAACATGGACTTGGGTTAGCTCTAAGTGTAAGAAGGGAGAAGTTTGTAACTCTTTTGCGTAGCTTTCTGAGCATCTGTGGGCTAGCGTGAGTGTGTATTCAAGTGAAATTCCCACAAAGCCACCAGGAATGCTGACTCATCCTCTCAAGTTGGCCAACCTGGCTTCTGAGTCCACAAGCCCTAGCTCCTGCTCTCCTCTGCCGACCGCCCTGGTCTGTCTACCTCCTTCTCTTGTCTTCTTCCAGTCTAGCGGGAGATCTCGCGCGCAAGCTCTTTATGTGGGTTTTGTGCCAAAACAGACAGAGGGATCCTCTGATTGGCACCCACCCACACAATGAATGCCCTCATCGTGCCACACTTGCTACCTACTCCCTGAATGGATTACAGTCAAATATTATATCCTAATTGGAAGAGTCCATTGTGTATTGAAAATAGGGATGATAACAAACCTTCATTGCCATTAGTCCCAGGTCCACTCTGACCTGGAGTATTAGGGTAACATCTACAAGTCAAATAGATCTGTTTCTGAATTATTTGTATTAGATAAATATACCTATAATCATATAACCATGTGCCAAAAAAAAATTTTAAACAAGACAAAAAATGTAAATATAAATATGGAGAAATAGTTGATTTGATTAAACTGACAAGTTTCTGGTGAGTCAAAGTCATGTTTGGTTTAATGAAGCAAACAGCTTGCTTGGCACAAAGACAAAAATAAGTGGATAAATACAAATGTATAATGTATACAATTCCTTAGCCTCAAAGCTTAAAATAACCCCAGACAGGTTGATATACCATTAAAATCAATCAGTCAACCATTGACTGCATTTCTGTGGGCAGTGCTTCTAGATAAGCTGATATCAAACAAAGGCAAGAACTCTAAAAAAAAAATTCAGAAATCTTTAACTGATGCCAAATCAAGTTGTCTTTAATGGGTTAATTATCAAAACATTTAATTGCATTAAAACCATTTAAACTGACCTGAAATAAGTTATTAGTTGGGTCCAAGACATTTTTATTCGATCCCTTAAATTTTAAGATTTAGTAAATTATTCTTCTTGATTTCTTATAAAACTTGATTAAAATGGATTAGGTTTGCAGTACCCTTCAATGAACAAAACTAATACTCCAAATACTTTATATCAAAGGTTAAAACATGGAAGACTAAGCAAAAGTTTCTGGTGAGTCAAAGTCATGTTTGGTTTAATGAAGCAAACAGCTTGCTTGGCACAAAGACAAAAGATAGTGAAAAGAAATGGCCATTTGTTTTAAAGGACAGTCTTTGCTCAAATCTGTTAGAGTGGTCATCTCTCTCTCTCTCTCTCTCTCTCTCTCTCTCTCTCTCTCTCTCTCTCTCCCAGTGTAGTAGTCATAGTTTAATGTTGAGTTGGTTAGCCAAAGATTAACTATAAATTTTGGACCATTCTATTCAACAAAATGGACCAAAGTCAAAATTTGTGTGTGTCTTTTGATTTTGCATCAGGTTTGAAGCTGCAATTTCTCAATACCAGCTTTTTTGTCTCTTGCCATCATCTCATTTGGTTACAAAAGGAGCCTTACCAAAGTAGAGGAGGGAAATGTTTAGGTGGTGAAGGAAGGAAGGAGAGCAGGAATGAAATAAAAAGAATAAAAAAGAAAAAAAGGGAATGGAAAGAAAACAAAAAGTAAGGAGCAGATAAGAGAGAAAGAAGGGAAAAAGGGAGAGATTATATCTTCTCTGATAAACAAAAGCTTTCTAACACATTCCTAAGTTAGTGCACATATGATGAGTGAGTAGGTAGGTTTCTGGTTAGGTGGGTGGGTGTTTTGGTAAGGGCAGAGTAAGGGAATGGAGGCATCCCAAACAGTGTACAGATAAAAATGACGTCACCACAAAAGAACAAGAAAATGCTAAACTAATGAAAAACAATAAATAAACGAAGAAGCTGAGGAGGGTGGGAAAAGATTTATAGGTGACCAGCAGACACTTTTTTTTTGTTTTCATCTGCCTTGGGCAGAGTTGATAAAAATATATGGAGAGAGAGAGAAAGGATGAAAAATAAAAGGGAGTTACAATCAAACGCTAAAAATAAAAAAAGAAAAAAAAAAGAAGGAAGCAAATGAGAGAGAAAATGGAAGATGTGAAAGAAAAAAAATGATACAATGAAATGAAAATTTATATGTAGATTATATACATGTATATATATATATATATATATATATATATATATATATTAAAAAGAATGGCTAAATATAAATTAACTAAAATGAAATATTTGAGGTCAAGTTGACCCTCTACATCCTAAATCAAAAAAAATATATATGCTTTATGGATATATAAGAAAAATTAATATTTTTTTAATAAGAAATAAATTAATAAAAAGAATAAAACTTAGATAATTCTTTTTTAAGTCAGCTCATTCATATCCAAAAAAGTAACCACAAAATGACATCTTTATCTCTGGGTCAAATTTTATTGATTTGAAATGAATTTTCTAGTCTTTGGAAATTAAATGCAAATGTACTATGTCAATAATTGATTTTCATTGTTGCCCATTATCAAAAAACAAACAAGTTTACCTGGATTTGCTCAAATATCAATGGCCTTGTAGATTTATGTTTAACCTTAGTTGATCAATTAATCTTTGTTTTATGATCATAAAATATTAAGGATTTCTTTCAAAAATTATGAAATTCACTGGAAATGATCTAAATGCGTTTTGTGTCTAAGAATCAATCTAGTTTGATACAATCATTTTACAGTTCACTATTAAAATTTTGAGGGATACATTGTCCATCTTTTTGAAAAGACAGATAAAATCAAATATACCTAAATTTTAGTTAATAATTTAGTTAATAAATCACCCTTTCAGCACATTAACAAAAACTAGCATTTGCATACTTATAAAATTTGAATGAAAACTTAATTTAACAGCAAATATCAATTAAATGAAAAAAAAATTGATCAGTACAATCAATGAAAAAGTTGAAGTATTTAGTTTGAGTTCAAAAGCTTTTCTCCTTTTAAAAAACAATCCACTGAGAGAAAACAAAAGAGCAATATCATGAATGTGTATTTGATTTTACTAAAGATTAAGTATACAGTTAATAAAGCTGGATCACTGTAAATGATCATATAGATTAATATGAATATAGGTTCCAAAATAAGGGCTGCATCAACGATAATCTTGGCATATACTCTTTCCAGGTGAAAATCTATATTGTCCATAAAAGTTTGCTATTGTATATTTGGTTCCTGTTTTCTTGTAAAGTCAAAACTATTACCCATTTATCTAAATCTTATATTAGAAGACTTTTAAAATACAAAACAAAGATCAATTTCAGGATAATGATAGAAATAAATAGAATTGGTCCATTTTTGATGAAGTGTCTGAGAGAAACTAAATGCTAAATGTCATTAGATGTGACTTTGTATTGTCAAAAATATCTTGTGAAATACAGTCAGAGAGACAAAAGGTCCCTTTAATCTATTTTAACAATTGTGGGATGGTCCTGAATATTTTAAACACTTTATAATCTCAACAACTTAATTTCTGATGAGGGCACAAGAGGTTTAATGGTTACCATCTAGTGGATAGAGTGTTTGCTAATGGTCCAGAAGATCTGGGTTCAAACCCAGGTCGGGTCATACCAAAAACTTTAAAAGTGGTACTTGATACCTCCTTGCATAGTACTCAGCAATATAAGGTACATATCAAGGGTAAAGTGAAGCAATCCAGGGAAAAGAGTAGTGCCCTCCCCTACACCTCGGTGAAGTAGCTATTGAAAAGGGAGCCTTCTGGTCACCCTCGACTACGGTCACCAACTTTACTTATTATTGAAACGGACATGATCAAATCCTAGATAAATCTTTTTCATTTCCTTTTGCACAAGGGAAATATAAAACACTCACAAGTAGATTTGGTTTGGTTTTATGGCACATCAACTGTTGTAGGTTACTTAATCCCAAATCCTTTTTATGATTTCTAAACTCATTTTGTTGATAATTTCTTTAGATGAGCCTAAGCTCATGATTTTTTGCACATAGTTAAATGGTGTCACGAATTTCTAATTCGAACAATTCTATTTACTATCAACCATTTGTTTGCGCACAGTTAAATGTTTTCAAGTACTGCTATTTAACACTAACAATTAGATTCAACATCAGCCATTTATATAAAATGAAATGAAATGTTTATATACAATGAAATGATTAAACAGACCTACTTTAAGCAATTCAATTTAAGTAATTTGTTTGCACTCTGTTTAAATGTCAAAAAATTCTATTTAACCCATAGGTAGGACCCTATCAGATGCTATCACTCCAGGCCAGAGTAGACCTGGGAGCCATGTCAGTGAAGGTGTACTCTCCATTCCCCAAAAGTCCAGCATTACTGGTGCCTCACATCATCATCATCATCATCATATCGCGCTGGTAGCACGGATATCCCTGACCCTCTCTCGCCACTCCTCCCTATCGTTCATCACCCTAGGTAGGTCTTCAGGACAACATCCCGTATCCTCACATAGCTGCTGAATGTATGTTCGTGCTGGTCGTCCTGCTTTTGCGCGGCCATGTGTGGGGATCCATAAGAGTACCTCTCTTATGAGTTCGTCCCTACTTCTCCAGCAGTGTCCTGCATGTCTGGTTCGTCTAACTTGAATAGTTTTCGTGATAGGGGGCAGGTGGCCGTACAGTTGGTGTCTTGTGGGGTGTTGCTGCCAGGACTTGTTCAGGATTGCACGCAGCATTCTTGTGTAATTGCCATCTAGCTTCTCCAGCCGTTTTGTTAGCGTCCATGTAGTGCAGCCATATAGCAGTATCGATGTGACCGCTGCCTGGAAGAAACTGCGTTTCATTTTATCGGTTAGGTCTGATTTCCATATAATTGATAGCCTATTGATAGCTGTCCATGCTTTCGTTAACCTCGTTTCGATGTCCTTTTCGGTTGATTCGACGCTGCTTCCTAGGTACGTGAATTTGTCTACTAGTTTAAGAGGGGTTCCTTCTAGAGTGGAGATGTCCCCCGTTTGATTATAGCACATATATTCCGTTTTGTGTGCATTAACATAGAGGCCTATGCTTGCTGCTGCTCGTTCCAAACTATGCAGTAGTGTTTCGGCTTGGTCAGGTGTATTTGCCAGTATCGCTATGTCATCGGCGTAGTTGGCGTCGGTAATTGTTGTTGCGGGGTACCCTTTGCTTCTTTTCTTCGTCAGTTCGAAGCCTTGACCATGATGATGAAACTTTTAGTTACAACTCTTGTGTAATATAAATTAATTTTTGCAATAGTAGTTTGTGGACCTTATCAATCTATAAAGGGATATCACTGTTTTTAGATATAAACATATACATGTCTACTCATATCTAGTTATAAAACGAAAAGTTTCACATGGCATAAACTACAACTGGGAAACTTTTAGTTAAAGTTTATGTAATATAAATGATTTTTTTAACATAAGACTGTGGGCTTGATATATATTTCAATTTTCACATAAAAACATATTCATATGTAGGCAGAAAAGATTCTAATAGCATGAACAACAATTGTGAAGTTTTTTGTTACTGCTCCTGTGTAATATAAAGGATTCCTTTCAACATTAGAGTGTGGACTTGATGTGTTTTTATATATATATATATAAAATTTATATTTTTGCATACATACACAGATATAGTTATCAATATGAGATCATTTTTATTTATACAGACATTTTGTGCACTTGTATGTATAAGTGCAGATTATATATATATGTGTGTGTGTGTATACATACAAGTACATGTTGGTGTGTACACATCAACCCACATTAGTCTAAATGTACAAACATATACTCATGTGTGTGTGCATATACACACACGTACATTGTCTACGTGCAGTCATATGCATGTATTTCCTTCTAAGTGCTCTTTTAAGAAAAGAATTCAAATCAAACGGTTAATCAAGCCCCAAGCTAGACAGCAGCTTTCTTCACACAATGCTTATCACAACACCTTTGTGTCAAGTCTACAATTTCAGCACAGAACCGATACTTTATCATAACCCTAGCACTCCCAGCAATCTGTACTTGCCAGCATTTATAAGACTTCTAATTTGTATAATTTAATCCTACCCTGCAGTAATTAAGAATCAATTGGCACTTATTGCTAGCAATGTTCACTGATTTGCATGTTCATTGCATGTTACCCACTTTGCTCCACAGCAGACTAATTCAGTCGGTTCTTTCTCTGGCGGCAGTACTACATTTGCCCAAGATCTTTCTGCACTTTTCAGCTTTTAAATTACATTTAGTTTTGGTTTATATTCAACCAGTTCTGATGAAGCATTTTGTGACTGAAATTGCAACTGATGATGCTCAAGTTAACGGTAATCAGTGGTTACCATTCTTGGGAGTATTGAGAGAAAGCTGCAATTTCATTGGGGTTTCACATGAAAACCCCCTTAAATCAAAGAACATAAGCAGACCGGGAACAGTTATCATAGCTGGAGGGCAGGGTTAGTTACAAAGGGACAGTTATTTAGAGGATCAATGCCAAGAACTTGGATTCCCAATAAAAGATTTCTTTTTGAAGATGTCGGTGATTTTTTTCTTTTTTTATCATATAGTTCGAAAGAACTGCTTATTTTGGCTGAGTCTGAAGATTAATCTTAAAAACCCTGAAGCACTGAACACGGTAAAATATGACTGATCATGTGAAACTAACATATTTTATTAAACACCTATAGTCATGAGACAATGAAATTTAGTTGCTTTTTAATCAAAATTCATGTTTTTTGAGTAAATATTCCCTTTTTCGTCCCACTTTATTTCTTTTGTTTTTGATTCTTGAATTATTTGAGGGTACTGTACTTCTACATATATACCACGACTACCGTTGGGGATGAGAGTTAAAGAATGAGAATGAGAGCAGGTATTAAAGCAGCGGCGAAAGAAAATAATTGTCACAGGGAAACAAAAATGTCTGAAAAAGTAAGGAAAAAAAAAAATCTATCATTAATCTGAATTACAATTAATGTCTCTGTGAAATTTTCGATATAAGTATTTATTGAACCCCTCCACGACAAGCAGGATGTGATACAAGGTCAATTTTCAAGTGAAGGACAGCTGACTGGAATCAAAAATTTTCCCTGGATGAGACAAGTTGCTTAAAGAACACAGTCTGATCTACTATTTATGCATAGCTGGGGAAAAACAGATGCAGTCCTACCTTTCCCAATTTTGGACATCTGTTTTAGTTGGGCTGGAGAACTTGGAATGCTTATCTCCAGTATTAGTATGCAGTATTTCAGTAAATGAAGGACAAGATATTAAACAGATCTTCTTCAAATGGTTTTGAATTAGGCAAAATACTTTCTATGTAGCATTTAATAATTTCATATAATTGTAAATCCTAAATCCTTAGTAGATTCTTACCTGAACCTCAGATGTTACTCTATGTAACAACTTTTTTACTTTTTCTTCTTTTTGGGCAGATAGTGTTATTTCTTAACTGCTTATGCTCAAAGTACACAGAAAAGTTGGATTTTTTCTCCAAACTTTGTTTTTGTGCCCCGGGAAATTAAATTTTCAAATTTACCTAGAATCTTCTATATAGATTTAGTCATATATCTTGAAAGACTGCACACTTTTAAATATTTTTGTTCTTTTTTATATGATTAGCAGTAGCGCCCTCCCCTACACCTTGGTGTAGTAGCTATCGAAAAGGGAGCCTTCAGGTCACCCTCGACTATGGTCGCCAGCTTTACTTACTTATAATATAAATACATGTAAATTTTGATTTATTTGTTATTTTTGGATCTTATATAGATAAAAAAATATACAAATTTACCAGTTTTTACATGGAAAATCATTTCTAAATTTCATTATTCAGGGCATGAAAGCAAAATTTGGAGGAAATAATAGACATTTTCTACACTTTTACAACATAAGCAATTGAGAAATAAGGTACTCTCTAAGAACAAAATCTATGTTTCATTCTGTAATTTAGAGAAAATCAAATTTGAAATACATGCTTACTATCAATTATTTAGAATAATATGTGAATAAAGTTTAGAATTTAAAAGTAGTTAACACTATTTTTTTGTAATTATCAGTGATTGATCAAATTGTGACATTCAACCCAATATTTCTTTCAGAATATAATATGGGGTTAAATAAATACAGTAGAGAATCCTATACTCTTTTTGTTCCTAAAAATTTACATAAATGTACGAGATGACCTTCCTATGGTGATAAGCTTCAAATAATAATTAAAGACATCAACTGCAGAGATTCCATGTGGTAGGGAAGAAGAGGTAAAACCAGAAATGACAATAGAATTGTCATAAAATGTTAACCTTGGCACCAATTAAGGACCAAACTAATCTGGGATGCTAATGGTTATCTTAAAAGCTTATCAAACCATTTAAACAAACAGTGGGGGGGGGGTAAATTGTGAGTGGGGCTGGTTGATAACTTTCAGATTTCAGGAGTGGAGATTCATGGGAATTTTAAGATTAACAGTCAAGAGATTTTTTCTTTTTTTTTGTGAATGGGATTTGTATACTTATATCACTTATTAAAAGTGTCTTTCGTTTTTATCAATTTATGTAAGATTTTAAAATGTTTAAAAATCTATTATCTAATATATTACAAAGTAATATATGAATAGATATAAAATCTATAAAAAAAATTATGCAATATTATATAATATATAATGCAATGATGTTATTTTATATTATTTATCACTTTTAAAAATCTCATTTTTATAACTTTCTTTCATTCTAAGTCAATGAATAATATCAATATAAAAAATACTATTCTTTCTATTTCAAAGTGTATATAACTTCTAGATTACAACTAGGAAGCATCTTCTTGTTTTGAACGAATCCTGAAAGCAGCATCTCAGCTGTATAACCATTTGCATCCCATCTCACAAACCATCTAAGATGACTGAGACATGCAGGACACTGTTGAAGAAGCAGGGACAAACTCAAAAGTGAGTTTCTCCTGTTGGCCCCCATACATGGACTCACCAGTGTTAGTGGACCAGCAAAGATTTACATTCATCAGTTCTGCGTTAACACTGGATGCCATCAAAAGGACCAGCCCAGAGCAATGGAGGATAGGGACGGATGATAAGAGCAAGTCAAGAGAATCCATGCTTTCAGCATGACTTGAAGAAGATGATTATATATATATATATATATATATATATATATATATGGTAAAAAGATAAGTACAAATGAGAAAAGTTTGTATAAAACCTACAAAATGATTATGCACATGAAAAGTTTGCTACTTGATGTTTCATGCAGTATGTGTATGCGTATTGATGTGTGTATATATATGTTTGTGCGTGAATATAGTTTGGTTTGGTTTTATGGCACATCAACCATTGTAGTTTATTTAATGCCAAATCCATACAGTTCTATTTCAAACAATTCAGTTTAGCATAAGTACATGGTTTCAATGTCAAAAAGCAGTTCTATTTCAAACAATTCAATTTTGCATAAATTTACAATTTAGTTTTATTTGACCCATAGATAGGACCCTATCAGGGGCTACCACTCTGGGCCAGAGTGGACATGGGAGTGATGGCAATGAAGGAGTACTCTGCATTCCTCAAAGCCCCAGCATTACTGGAACTTCACCATCAGATTGCTTAGTATCCAGGATACTTGTTGGGAGGGGAGTCTTACCCCTCTGCAGAGATGCAGTTGGTATATTCTACAGCCCCAGTCAACTGGGCCTTGTGTGTATATGTTTATGTATGTGTGTGTGTGTGGGTGTATGTATTTATGTGTGAGTATATCAGACTGAAATTATATATATATATATATATATATATATATATATATATATATATATATATATGTGTGTGTGTGTGTGCAGATAGATAGATAGATATTCATATACACATATATTTATATCTATGCATGTGTGTACATATCAGAGAGAAATCATGTGTATGTGTGTGTGTGTATACATATATAGAGAGGGTGACCCAAAGGCTCCATTTTCAATAACTACTACACCAAGGTGTAGGGAGGGCGCTACACCTTCCCCCAGATTTCTCTAGTTTACCCTTGATACGTACCTTTATAATGGTGACTGTTAAGCAAGGAAGTATTAAATACTATTTTGAGGGGAGGATTGAACCCTGATCTCCTGGGACATTGGTGAACACTCTACCCATTAGGCCAATGAGCCAAACTACACATATATATATATATATATCTGACAGAAATTATGTACATTATTTATGCTATTAATGCTACTTGTGTGCAAAACAATGAAAACAAATGTGGCACCAGCAAATCAAAGACAAGGATATTGAGTGGCTTTATAGGTGTGATTTGAACATCTGTGGTACCATCCATGAGTTGATAGAACAGCTGGTACTCCAAGCCAAGTTTATCTGAGGCAAAAGGAGAAGAGAGTTCAAATCTTAGCAGGAACTTATTCTTTATTCTTGTTTCTGATGTGGGATATTCCTTGCTTTTGTAGAAATTATGACCAAAAAGATTTGCAGTAAAAAGTGACGAGAATCCAGAATATGAAGGATAATACTAGTCAAAAATTATTAATTATAATAATAGAAAAAAATAAGAACGAGAAAAAAAACAAAAACACTATCATATACTGGAATATATGTCTTTTCTTTATTCATTTCAAAGACAGAATATTGATGGCCCATATGAATGTAGGGTCTGCTTTGAGGAAGATTCTAGGGAGAGGGGCAGAACCAGTTAGGTACAAGTAGGTGGGAGAATGTTTGTTTATTCCACTTCACTGGTTTATCCCACAAAAGTGATAAACTTTCACCAATAAAACCCAGAGGTTTGCTGCCTCTGGGTTGCAGTGTTGGAGCTGGAGTATCTAATCTACCTTACCATCCCCCACCCATTCAATGTATGGGCGTGTGTGTGTGTGTGTGTGTGTGTGTGTGTGTGTGTGTGTGTGTGTGTGTGTGTGCGCGCGTGTGCACACGCACGCATCATCCTCTTTACCATGGCCCTATTCCAGTCATTATTTCTACCACAGGCAGTAGGATCAAGGGGCCATTTTGTGTGACCTGACCACAGATGTTGGGTACTACAAAGGGGAGGTATTTTATGACATATGGGACAAACCCACAGTCATAAAAGTCAGGCAGATGAACAGGGAGAAATAAAAAGGTTGCAGAGGAAATCCTTTACATAAAACAAAACTGGAGGATAAAAAAAAAGGTAAAAATCGAATAACTCCCAAAGAATAAGAGATTGGCATTAAAACATTTTCTTGTTTTACCAAGAGAAGAAAGTGTATTTTCAATTCATGTATGTGAGAATATTCTGCAAACTTTTCAATCTCACCAACTTACTATGCAATTTCCTATATATTTTCTCGTTATTGGAAATCTTGCATATTCAAGGATAATCATCCAAGCAGATATGCAAATACATGAGTCCACGTATATACATATTTACATGTCTATGTGATGTGATGTGATGTTATATATATATATATATATATATATATATATATATATATATATATACACACACACACAAACATACACAAATATACACACACTTACATATACACATATATGCACACCAACACACACACACACACACATATATATATATATATATATATATATATATATATATATATATATATATACCCAAACACTCGTGTATCTATGTATACAGATACATACAAAGAGAGGGATAAACATATAGATATATCCTCCACCCTGACCCCTGTGTTATTCACTACAAGCAAGTCACATTTTGTATGCAGCCTGAGTACCTGTTCCTTCGGATTTAGCCATAAAATTTCAAAGTCAAATGCCAAATCATTTAGAATGCTAATAATATGGAATACACTTGAAAATGGAAGAAACCACAAACAAAAATACATTTAGCTAAAATGCAAAGTTAAATACATGGTTTTCTCTGGAATATTCAGGAGGTAAATTCTATTACTTGCCCTCTTTTTTTTCTTCTTTTATTTATTTTTCGTAACTGGCATTTACAACTTTGTTTATCTTCTAAATCCCCAATTCTAAACTGGTAATTTTCTAGCACTTGAGTTATTCTGTCCAGAGTAAAAGATAAGCTAAGAATGATTTGAAGAATAAATAAATAACTAAGAATTTAAACTGTACAAGATAGACGTAGTAAACGAAACAAAAAAAAAAAAAAAAAAAAAAAAAAATGGTTTCAAGCTCAACAAAAAGCCGTGACCTGTCATTGACAACAGCGACATCTATTATTTCTTGATGTTTACGATAATTTTTAATTTTATTTCAAAGCCTAAGAAACTGCAGTCAACCAGAATTATCACCATTTTATTTAACTAATGCCTCTGTTTACACAATTAATCTTGTAAACTAATTTGCATAGCAGCTTTGGTGCCAACTAGTTTGTATAGTATATAGGGTGATGGCTCATTGACTATCCATAGTTGGGATTTGTATCAAATATTTATATCTAATCAGCGTTAAGGCATAATCTGCAACTGACAGGATCACGACCATATGAAAGTCTGATTTCCCAGATAAAATTAAACAGAAATTCTCTCAAGCTGTAGTCGTGTCCGTACTGGTGTATGGTTGCACCATCTGGACTCTAACAAAATGCCTAGAGAAAAAGCTCGAAGGGAACTACCAAAGGATGATGCATACTGTCATGAACAATTCCTGGAAGCGGTATTCAACACAACAGCAGCTGTCTGGCCACTTGCCTCCCTTCTCACAAACCATCCTGGTAAGACAAGTTGGGCACTCATAAGAATGAACGAATAAGCAAAATTTTCCGTGGACAACCACACGTGGACACACCAGTAAATCTTACATTCATCAGCTCTATGCAGACACTGGATGTCATTTAAAAGACCTGCCGGAGGGAGGAATGATTAGGACAGATGGTGAGAGTTAGTCATGGAAATCTGTGCTGTGGCATTCCTTGAAGATTATAAGGATGAAATTCTACTACCAAACAATTCTTTTTTTAAATTCTTTCACTTGGTGAACAGAACAGACGAAGGAAAGTATTAAATTATTAATTATATTAAATATTGCCCCTAATCAAAGCAATTTTAACAATTTGTTACATGACTTTTCACTGGTTACCTTTTTGGTGATAGTTCATTATCATCTCTTTTAAGGTATATTTGTCTATCTCCCACCAGGAGGACTTGACACAAGGTCAAATGATCCAAAGGTCGGATTGTAATGGGGGTTTGGGGAGATCGGACACTAACCGAGGATTGAGCCTGCTAGTCTATGCTGGTCATCGGCTCACTTAGTGCAATGTGAGCCGATGAGCCGAGCTGGACATGGACCCAAACATGAGTTCAGCCATGGATGTCAGATTATAGCTTAAATCGGAGCACAGGGGTCCGGTGCTATACAAAGGTGTCAATAATGCAGCTCGCTCAGCCGAAGCCGGGGCCTTTCGGCCTCGAGTCTACCTTAGATGGACAATGCCCCATGTCAGACGGCCCGGCTTAAAAGCCGGGTGGAGTCAAAGCCAACAGCAAATTAATACAGTCGGCCTTATCCCTGGAGCAAGGAGTTCTCTTCTAAGGGATCTATGATTGATTTTCATACTCATTCATGCATCCATTTTTTTTCTCTTCCAGCCGTAAAACATTCCTTTACTTTTTGTTTTGTTGATTAGAAAGAATTTCCTTTTTCTTTTAAAAGAATAGCAAAGGAACTAATTTTTAATGGAAGAGAAGATTACAAAATTAAAAGTTTACTCCAGTGAATACCAATGAAAATAATGTTTTTTTTTTTTCAAGTGAAAAATGTAAAAAAAAAAAAGGTTGGTTTAAAGAATATAGGTGAGTTTTTACAAAGTGAAGAAATTGTGTCGAAAAGATGACTTATTTGGAAAAGTTTTGTTTAGCACTCAAGCTGAATACAGTTTATAATAAATGGCGTGAAATTTAATAGACATGTGTTAATTGAGGGGCTATCTGTTTATTTGATAGTTATATCTCTTTTAGTTAGAATTTAACTGTTTTGAAGCCGTTAGACATTTTTTTTCTGTTGTATCAAATTGTACTTGTACTGAAAATAACATTAAAAAATTATTGGTTCAGATTTTGTTGGTATTTAGGGTGTATTTTCTAGATAATGGTGTTTGTAAAAAACTTTAAAAAATTTATTTCTGTATTTTTTTTTAAACAAAAACTCATTTAGGAACTGCATCTCATTGGAAGAAATCCATATATCTCAGAGGATAAATACTTAAATATATATGCACATTTATTTATGAATATTTCTATTTTTTTTTTTTCTTTTAGTTAGTATGCAAGAGAAAGCGATGAGAGATAAACTGCTTCAAATGCCGAATATTTTGCTATAAAAATGCTGTTTTCAGATAAGCTGCATGTGATTAGTTATCTGCTTACAAGAGCTGAAATAATTAAAATCATGTTATCACGAAAAATTAAAAGAGACATGTTGAAAATTAGGCCATCAGTCATATAAAATTAGGGAAAGATGAAAAATGATGCCTTCAGATTGTGTCAGAAAGTGACTTGAAGATAGCCTATCTTTATGAAAGTGAAAATGAGGATTTTATTTTGAAATGTCAAATTTACTGAAGGGGCATGAAATTGTCTCAAACTCTGTGACATGGAGAAGTAAAGGGTTTATTTGTTTGCATGTAACAAGCTTATATTCCCATTTAATAAGGGTGTAGTTCTTGTCGAAAATTTTTATGTTACCAGGGATCATATTATCTAAGTCCTCTGCCTAAGGTCAGAGTGTAGTATCTTCATCTGGTGAAATTCCATATTTACTTAAAAATTATGAGATGTAAAATACGCAAATAAAAAGTCATAATTTCAAAGATGATCAAATGTAATACTTTCAAAAGCAAAATTAGAAAATTCGTGTGTGTGTGTGTGTATATATATATATATATATATATAAAGTAAAATTGGTGACCGTAGACGAGGGCAACCGGAAGGCTCTCTTTTCAATAGTTACTATTCTGAGATATAGGGGAGTGTGCGACTCCTTTCTCTGGATGGCTCCACTTTACCCTTGATCCCTACCTTATAATGCTGGGTTAAGCAGGGAGGCGTCAAATACCATCATTTGTGTCTTTGGTATGACTCGACCTAAGATTGAACCCCATGTCCCGGGCTATTGGCAAACACACTATCCACTAGAACATACCGGAGTGTTTGTGTGCGTATATATATATATATATATATATGCATGGTTGATTAAATAATAAAGACACTTTTTATCTATATAATTTTATTAAGATCCTTTCAAGTTTCCTGACAAGTTGATGGGAAACTTGAAAGGATCATAATGAAATTATTGAGAAAAAAAGTGTCTTTATTATTTAATCAAACATGCTTAAATGAAAGACTGCTGCCCAACTACACACACATATCTATATATCAGGGATAGAACTGTTAATTAATCCAACAATATAAAAATGTATAGAAATGAAAAAGATAGAAAGTCTTCGGTGCGTGATGTTATTTATAGAATTATTAGCCACGTAAAACGTTTCAGTTTTTAAAGCTTCATCAGGGCATATGAGTTATTAAATGGAAGTAAAAAACGGGGAAGTTTTATAAATTTCTATTTATGTTTCAAATTCTTAATGTAATCAGCATTCCAAAATTTATTAAAAATAAAAATACAACCATACAGAGACCCTTTTTTTCAGTTTGTCTCCTTATTTGGTCAGGTTGATACTAAAAAGTTACAAAATCCCTTATTTGAAATAATTTTACTTCATTGTTTATATATGTATATCTGTAGATAGTTCAATTTAACTGTTTATCAATCGATCTAAGACGGAAAAAGGCTAACATTGATAATGAAGTATAGATATATTATGGAATGTTTACGAGAGGTAGTTATGAACTAAATACTTTAAATATTAACATAGATGTAATAGAGATTATTTATTTTTTCAAATAAAATTTGGAACGCTTATTACAGTTGACAAATTTGAAACACAACGCAGCCAACGGAAATAAGATCTTTTAAAACTGTATCTTTTTACTTGTCATTTAGTAAATAATAAGCTCTAAATAAGGTCTGGAAACCTAAAGGTTTCACATTAGCAAATAATTTTATGAATTCAATCATCATCGGAAACTGTGCTTATATATACATAAATATATATAATTTTAACAGGTTAATTTTGTAATATATTTAATTAGATTTATAAAATCTCCAAGAAGGAAAATTAAATGATCCATCGATTTATATAATGAGCAGTTTAACTTTTGTTGATTTATTTTCTGTCCATAACAATTTTTCATAAGAGAACAAATACCACAAATCATATGCCTAGCAATACTCATTTTATTGACTTTTTACAGTAAAGAACAGACACGTCTCTTTGATTCAAGTGTTTATATATGTAAATATGTTAGTATTTACCTAACGCCTTCGTTATGAGCAGAATGCGACACAAGACCATTTTTAAGAGTAAAACTTGATTGAATTCAGAGGTTTTCTTCTTCTAGACTGGTTAACTAAGCTGGACAAAAGAACCCAGTCTGTCCTACTATTTACTCATAGCTTGGTGGAGCAGAGATGTACGTATACCTTTTCCAAGGACATTAGCGTGGAAAGATCCTCAACAGCCTTGTCAATGATATATATTTATAAGCGTGTTAGTTTTTCTGAAATTTAAAGAATATATCATTTCGTAAAATAACTGTTGGCACACACTGAAAATTTTATATCACCGGCTCATGGTCTAGTGGATAGAGTGCACGCCAACTGCCCGGGAAACCGGAGTTCAATCCCAAGTCCAGTCATACCAAAGACTCAAAAAAATGCTTGACATTCAGCATTCTAATGTACGTATCAAGTCTAAAGTTGAGCAATCCAAAGGGAAGGAGTAGGACCCTCCCTTACACCTTGGTATTGTAGCTATTGATAAGGGAGCCTTCGGGTAGCTCTCGACTACAGTCGCTAACTTTACCTTTTCCTGGAAATATTCCAGACCTAATGACATTTTCTTAAAGACAAAGAAAAAAAAGGAACAAGTGGAAAATGCACTAAATAGATTAAAATTTTAATAAATACATCTCCATTGAAATTCGTTGGGTTGAGTCATGAATAACTTCCGATTTTTAAACCAAGTTGCAACTATACAAACGCAACCGGAAATTACCTGATTAAAGACAGCCTTCATTGATCATTTTCATTTCAGTAGTGAGAGGGTGCGCATCGTAATTTAATCTATGATCTCACTCTCCAAAAATGGAGGTACAAAAAGTGCATATTCCGCACGTAACTTTGTGGGCGTTTAAGAATTAAAAAAATGCTACCGAAACAGTTTTAAAAATATTGTAGTGTTTCTGGCTAAAGTGTCATTACTAACTGGCTTTCAAAGTTTCGTTCAGGCGAAACGTTATTGAAAAATGAACTCAGACCATGACGTTCATCAAACGTCGATCGAGATACTTTAAGAGAGTTGGTAAAATACACTCCACGCAAAAACAGTCGCTAAGTCGCACTTGACCTCAACATATCCCAATTCGCAACCTGCCACCACATGAAAAAGATAGGAAAAGTGAGCAGGTTCTGGCCCTTCTATCAAAAAATTTCCCGGTCCCCGATGATACACCCACCAGAAAAATAAAGTCTAAAAACACTTTTAAAATGGACTCATAATATTCCAAAATCTTTATTTAGAAGTAGTTAAAACTTGCACGTACTTAAAGTTTCCGATTTTTAAATCTTTTCTTAATGAATTTTTTTCCAGATATACGTTGATATTTTCGTAAGGTTGTCATTATCAAAAAGTTATATTGGTGCAATACAGTTAACGTGTTGTGACACTCGTATATTTTTACATGGAAATAACAAAATGATGGAAAGGTTTCTTATTTCAGGAAACTAAACATTCTATCCAAATTAATTATGTCAGTAAGAAATTTGCTCGTCAACAGTCGTTTTTTCTTGTTTTTTTGAAATAAAATCTTTTTCACATTAAAGGAAAAAACAAAACAAAATAGAAATACATATGTTGTGATGTTTATAAAAAACAAAACAAAACAAATCCAACTTAGACTGACTCAAACATAAGCTAGTGTCGAGAAATTGTCAGGAGGAGGGGGGGAAGTAGTTTTAATGGAAAAGAGAATTAAACTGAGTAATGAAAGAACAAGAAAAGGTGAAAATGTAAGAATGGTTAAATAGTTGTGGATTTTGTTTCCTGCATTATGAAAATAGATCAAACCACATTTGAGTGTCATCAGAAAAGGAAGTATTCACTTTCAATTTGAAAGGAAAAACTTTGGGAAATGATGGATGAATAGTGATTAAAGTTTAAGTTATGGCACTCGAAATCTGCCCAGATCCCATTTCACAAATTAGAGGAGTTGTCAAAAAATAAAATCACACACACACACACATATATAGACGAAAATAAATATATACATATGCACGTACACACACACACATATATATATATGTATAATTACACATACACACACATTAAATATATATAACTCTAGCTTATGTTGGAATCAGTCCAATATATATACTCACACACGCATATATTTACACACACTGACACGCGCGCATATATATATATATATTGTCATCCACACACACATATAAGCATATACATATATACACACGCGCATATATATAAGTATATATATAAATATACACACACACGCATATAAGCATATACATATACACACACGCGTGTGTATATATATATATATATATATATATATATATATATATATATATATATATATATATACACATATAAACACGCATATAAATATATAATTACACGCACAGATAATTACACACATTTTTTAATTACACACATATATATCTATTTATACTTACACAAGCATACAATTACACACACTCACACATACCAATTTATAATTACTCGCCAACACACATATGTATGTGCGTGTGTTTATATTTAAAAAAAAATACTTACTGAAAATCATTGAAATCGACATAAAAATTTCTTTTTTTTTTAACAAAGCACTCATTTTCTTTGAGTCAGTCTTTATAAAATCTACAAAGAAATCATTTTTTTTTTCAACATTTAAATAAAATGAAGAAAAATAGACGAAACATGTTAGTATTTTTTATTTCATTCTTTTACACTCATCTTTTTAAGTGCGAGTTTTTCATATTTGGTTGTTTCATAGAATGAAAATTCTGATATGATAAAACAACAGACATATTCCATACATTTTTCTGACTATCAATTTCATCTTTGCTATGCTTAACATAGTGGCCAAAACATTTGATACAAAACAACAAAGGAAGAGAAAATAGGACAGAAAATATATTGAATAATGAAAACATTTCATCTCAGGAATTTAATAAAGAAAAAAATTGTTTATTCTATAAACTCCCCCCCACCGATCAACATGTTTTATTTTCTCATTTTTTTTTGCGTCTTTTGTTTACTTCTTTAGCCTTCCTCAGGTGGAAATTTTCTGTTTTTGTACCTCTTATTGCTTTTTTTTAGCTGTGTTTGTAAGAGACTATTACTAGAAACACAGAAAGCCATACAATAAGTTGAGTTTTCATGAATGAAAAAATACATGCAGTCAATTAATATTAGACTCGACACCAAACAAAAAGTCTTAAGAAGGAAACCATTAAAACATTTCAAAAAACCATTAAAACATTTGGGAAAAAAAACATTAAAACATTTGTCGGAAAAAAATAAACCAAAAATAACAGAAATGGTAAAGATAAATAAAAAGATTAAATACTGATTACTTGGCCAAATGAGTAGAGTGTTCGCCAATGGTCCGGTAGACTGGGGTTCAATCCTAGGTCAAGTCATAACAAAGACTCAAAAAATGGTACTTGATGCCACTTTGCTTAACACTGAGCATTATAAGGTACAGATCAAGAGTAAAATGGAGCAATCCAGGGAATGGAGTAGCGCCCTTGCCTACACCTTGGTGTAGTAGCTATTGAAAAGGGAGCCTTCGGGACACCCTCGACTAAGGTCGCCAAGTTTACTTTTTTTTTACTATTCTAAATGTCTCCCTTAGAAATTTATTTCTAAACGTAATGGTATTGTTCATATTTACCCAACCCTTCCATTAAAAGGCAGGATGTGTGAGACAAGGTCAAGATTAAAGAGTAAATTATATAGAGTTAATTTATTTTGGAATCAGTGTTTTTTATCTCCTTGACTGGTTGTCTCACCAAGGCTAAAAACCCAGACTACCCTACTATTTGTCCATAGCTGGCAGACAACAAATGGATTCATATCTTTTCCTAGGGAATTAGAGCAAAATGTGCAAGCAGCCTTGTTCTGGATTTGAACTTTAGTCGCGGTGTCCACTTCCAACAATGATAACAACAAAGGATTCCTCCGCCTAATAGTATTGTTATTTATTTAAGTAAGTTGGCAACCGTAGTCAAGGGCTACTACTTTTCCTGGATTGCTCCACTTGACCCTTGATACGTACCTTATTATGCTGAGAGTTAAGCAAAGAGGTATCAAATACCAATTTTTGAGTCTTAGGTATGACTCGACCTGAGATTATACCCCAGTCTCCCTGTCTGTTGGTGAACACTCTATCCAGTGGCCAATACTACCCATGCAACTCAGTAAACTGTGACCTGGTAATAAAACTAGTGAGTTTTAGGCTGAAAATAAGTTTTTATTATGAATATTCATTTGCATAGATACATGCATATAATTATAATCTTAACTGAACTCATCTTTATAGCTTTAAAAAAATTAATAAATAAAATAAACAGCTATACATTCTTACTCCTAATGAAAACAATGTTTTGTTTTAAACAGTTTAAGTTCATTTTAGATACAAAAATATAAACTAGACATTTAATAAATGATCTATAATTTTGCTGTACTCTATAGGAAACAAATTACCGGTAATAAATTGACCTTTAAGATGAAATAGTTCAATACTCACATTACTTATTTGTAGAAAAATATATACAAGTTTAGTGCCAACAAAATTAATCACTTCAACTCTCTATCCAAAAAGAGGGAAGGTAAAGTGAATTCTTCTTGGCCAGTGAATCTGTTTAAACAAATTTGCAGTTTACAAAGTACCTAAGCTTTCACTGTCGGTTAACATTTCTCCTGACACCTCATTTATTTTCAGCAACTATATATATATATATATATATATATATATATATATATATATATATATATATATATATATATATGTGTGTGTGTGTGTGTGTGTGTATGTATGTATGTGTGTTTAGGTACATAGACAAGGTGTTACTATAAATGTTCAGGGTATGTGAATATATTGATCAATGTGTTCATCTGTCAAGTTAGTCAGTATTACCCATGTCTCACCAGACATTAATACATCTCTTGAAATCCTTCCAACATTAAATAAAATAACCTCATTTTCTAGCCATTTTTTTTCTTTCCTTGAGAAAGTTATTTCATGCCTTTAGTTCTTTAGCTTTTTGGATTGCACCCTTGGTGTTTATTTGTGTACACCTAATCTTTTAGAAAACATCTATATATTGTTGAAGGGATTTTTTTTTCTCTTTTAAATCAGTTAGGGGACCCCCCACAGGGTTTCATGCTATTATGAGTGAAGGATAAACATTTCAGATTGTAATAACACTGAGAAAATGGCTAAATGGACATCAAATGGGATGCCATCTCTTCCAATGATTCAGATTTGATTAACAGCTTTGGCCCCACAAGATTTATCACCACATAATTTCTAGTATTTAAAATGAGATTAATTCCTCTCTCTTTATCATTTACAGGGAGTCTTTAAGCACCAACAGTCATTTCATTTTGTGTTCACAAAGTCTCTTTACATTGACTCCAAGAAAATATTAGATATCAAAAACTGATTTTCATGACAAAGAAAGACAATCTTCATTCTTCATTTTCAAATAAAGAGGGTCATTTATCTTTGACCTAAAAATCACTCAGAAATATTGGTCAGTTGTCAAATTATTTTTTTTCGGTATTCTGATCATCAGAAGATATCTCAGAAATTTTACTTTTTAGAATTGTTTTTCTCAGGGCAGGAGGCAAAATAGATAAAACCACATTTTAAGTAAAAAATAAGTTTAACACATATTATTCTAATATTAATAATTTAAGCTAACAAAACATAAAAATGCAGGAAGTCTTCCTTAAGCCTCTAAAAGAAAAAAAAACAAAAAAACTCTTGAGCCATTTTCTCTATGTAGAGATTCTTTTTAAGTATTAGTCTTAATCCACTTTTTAACGAATTCTATTTTCTACAAAATCACTGAAGACCAATACTAATCAATACTAATCAATGACAATGTTCTTGGTTAGCAAGGTAGATTGGCAGACCATTGCTAGTAGGCTAAATTTTCATGGGATGCTCTGGACTTCTGGCCTTGTACCAAAGTGAGCTTAGCTTAAGAAATGACAATTTAGGACAATTCCTGATTCACGGTTCAATTAAACAAAATCTAAGAATTTTTTTCAAGTTTTGAAGATAGGACTTAGAAAAAAAATCACATCATTTCAGTAGGTTATCAACTAGACTTATTCATAATTTTACCTTTTATATAATTCATATTTTATTCTTGAAATATAATGATCAACGCCAACTTAAATACTGGACATGAAAAAAAAAAAAATCGATGTGCTGAATATGTCTAAGTACAATTCTTTTAGATTTAGTTTGTTTGGGTTTTATGGCATATCAACCTTTGGAGGTTATTTAATGCCAAATCTATTTTTATACAAATAAACAGTTCTATTTCAAACAATTTATTTTAGCCTAAGTACCAATGAATAGTAAAAAACATTTCTGTTTCACGCTATTCA
Source organism: Sepioteuthis lessoniana (assembly GCA_963585895.1). NCBI lineage: Eukaryota > Metazoa > Mollusca > Cephalopoda > Myopsida > Loliginidae > Sepioteuthis > Sepioteuthis lessoniana. The sequence goes on along the minus strand of CAUZXS010004592.1, from coordinate 93,525 downwards.
GTTTAGTCAAACAGTTTTATTTCAAACAATTTAGCTTGATATAAGTTTAGTTTTTTGTTTACACACAGTTCAATGTCAAAACTTTTCTATTTCAAACAATTCAGTTTTGAATAAGTATACGGTTCAGTTCTATTTGATCCATAGACAGGACCCTATCAGGTGCTACCACTCCAGGCCAGAGTTGACCTGGGAGCAATGGCAATTTAGTGGTAGTCTGCATTCCCCAAATCTCCGGCATTTCTAGAACCACACCATCAGATTGTTTAGTGTCATAAACAGAACACTCATGGGGGGTGGATTTTAACCCTCTGCAGAGGTGCAGCTGGTGTATTCTACAGCCCCAGCCGACTGGACAAAGTTTCTTTAGATAATTAAGTCTTAAATCCTACTATTTTTTCTATTATCCTAATCACTTATTGGATCAGTTGTATTTTTTTTTATTTATAAAAATATGAATTGCTGAATTGGGATTGAGGAAGATCCAGTTTCCTTATTCAAACAGGTTATGTTGGTTGATTTGATGGCATGCCAACCCAAGTGGGGCTATTCAAAGCTCAAGTCAGTCTTTTTTTTGCAAGCAATTATGTGTTTTAAATTAATAATAATTCTGTAAGGTTTCAAGATACAAATGAATTACCCAATCCCAGCCAGATCAGACTTAGTGTTAATTAACAAGAAAATAACTAATCATCTTGTAGATTTGGACATCACATTTTTATTGCTCTCTGAGGAGAAGTAGGGCAATATGCACCTATCTAAGCTGCAGACTTTACAAGTATAAGAATGTATGGAAATGCTACTATGATTAATATTTAAACATTTTGAATAGAAGAAATTTGACAATTATATAACATTGAATCAGGACATGAATGATCAGTGTAGATGATAGTGATTAAAGCCTCACACTGCAGAATCCTACAACTGTTGCCTTGTGTCAGAATATGCTAAGCTTAAACAGTATCCAACAAAGCTTATCTGTCATCTTATATTCAGATTTGGATTCATGACATTTTCAAATTTAGATTTCACTCTCAGAAATCTGGTTATTGATTCAACTTGCCAAGTATTTATCTGATACACAATTAATTGCATTTTCTGTGCATAAAATGCACCCAATCATCACAAAACAAAGGTTAAAACTTTCCCTGCGTTTTAGGTCTGAGAGTCACTATTCATATCATTTAGGATATGTTTTCTGTCTCAGAAAAGTTGACAAAGAAAATGTACAACTTGTATACACACAAACAAACAAACAAACACACATGGTAAAGGATATGGATTTGGTATTTACAAATATGAAAATATTTGCTTTGAAAACATTAAAAAGCTCAACCCAATTAATTCAATGATTATTATTTACTTTAAAGATAAGAAAAAGTATAATTTTACTAAGTGTTTATCATGATGCTAAATAGAAGAATTCTATTACTTACCTGATGTCAATTTTCATTGATATAAGTTTGAGATGATCAAAGAATATAGTACTTACCTAAAAAAAAAAAAAAAAGGGAAAACAATTAGATAATCTTGAAAAAGCAAAATAAATAAATAAATAATAATGATAAAATTGTTTATGAGATCATTCCAAAGAAGGTAAAACCTGAAGAGAGAAATTGGATCTCTATTAATTGGATAAAAAAACTGATGCCATAAAGAGTAATTATATAAAAGCAAAATGTTGGTAATGTACAAAAGAATAAGAAGTGTAGATTAAGTGGTGAAAGAGATGAAACTGTTAATTATATAAGTGAAGATGGGAAGGGCATACAAAAGTAGGTATGACTGGGTGGGAAAGATAATCCATGGGAAATTGTGCAAAAGATTACGATTTAATCATACTGACAAATCTCTTCTAGAAAGTGAAATACATAGAATTCTTTGAGACTTTCAAATACAAATCTGTCTCCAAATCCTGGCCAAAAGACAAGACTTTAATTAACAAAAGAAAAGAATTTGTCATCTTGTAAATTTTGCTGATCTGGCAGACCATCATTAATCAAAGTTTTCCAACAAGATTGTTTTAAAAAGAGAATCAATACAGGAATACTTCTTTGATTTTTACTTTAAATTAATAAAAAAAGTTTTAAAAAATGTGAAGGCTACTTTACAAGAACAGAAAATGGTTTTAGAAATGGGTAAAAATCTTTTTCTGTGTTTGTACATGATGAATCTTCTAATGCTAACATTTCTCTAACACATTTGGTAAAATCAAGCAGGAGAGACATTTTCTTTCACTCTTTTCCATCACTCTTAATTTTAAAGAAATCAGCTGACCAATTATTATGATTTTATAATTAAAGTCTGGATATATATTAAAAGCTTAATTCTCTTGGAAAAATATTTCTTAAAATTGCAACTTCAGAAATTTCCAAGATTAACTGATCAAACACAGCTTGAACTTGCAAAGATATCTCCAGACTATCAGATGAAATAATATATAACAACTAGTAGAAGAGAAAAAAATAGAATTGTTCCTCATTTTTCTTTTGAAAGAAACACAGGGGTTAATATGGCTGCCATGCCTCTGTGATAATGATATTAGATTCCTTATCCTTTCAAATTAAGATCATAGTGCAATATTTTCAAAATACTGTCAGTCCTGGTCAGCTTCAAGAATTGAGTAGATCCATTAGGAATAACATCAAAATGCATTTTTGTTCTGAGCGAAATTGAGTCAAACTTTATCAAGTTGTGTGAGAAATATCTTTTTACTTGATGAAAGAAAGAAAAATAAGTTTGGAAATTCCCAGAAGGTGTTAGCTATCACTCTATATCCAATTAGATAGAAGCAAAGAATCAGAAGAAATTGGAAAAGTGCTAAAATGATTATATTTCAAGATGTCTTCAAATTAATTCACTTCGGAACTTTTTTTTTTTTTTGTCATTTCTAACTGACGCTTGAATACAATGGTTTATGAATGATGATATTAATATTATATAATAGAAAAAGACAAACTTTTCAAATAATTTTAATATCATTAATCTATAGTTAATATATTAAAGTATCAAATTAAAAACAAAAACTCCAGTAGAAAAAAAAAAAGTATTTAAGTTATCATTTTTCTAAGTGTTTAGTAAATTAGTGATGAGTCATTTATTAATTCTGAACCTGAATGCTTAAAATCCTGCAATACCACCACCATGCTTTGGAAAAGTACTGGAATAGTGATACCTTCGGATTCTCAGGGTTAAGGAGGTATTTATGGTGATAGGAAGTTAACTCTGCCACTTGAGTTCAAATCCTGAATGAGGCAGTTTGCATTTTATCAATTCTTAGGAAAGGTGTGAATCCAACTATTCTCATCCCAGTTCTGGATAAATAGTGGGACATACAAAGTTCTTTAACCTTAAAATGAAGGCAAACTGAATTTAAACCAGTTGTTGCCCTGAAGATGGTTATGTTCTGCCTAAGACAGGGGCTGAGAACCAGGTTCCAAAATTGTGACAAATTTTAATCTTTGTTTAGTTTTGCAAAAGGATAAAAAGTTAACCATAACTTATGAATATAACCTCTGTCCCATAATAGTTGTTGCATTTGCACGTAAAGTTCATATATCAAATCTAACAACTATTAAAAGACAAATATTCCTGTGGTTTTTTTTTTTAATGAACAATGCAAAAAATACTGATAGAAGATGTTAATAAAATGTACTGATTATAACAACAGCTAACTTTTATTAACTCTTTTTTTTTGTAGAAAAAGCCTTTCTTTTTTTTTTCAGTTATAAATTAGTATAAAATTAATAAAAAGGGAAAAAATCTGAAGTATCTTTCATTTTTCTAAGAAATTATAAATGCAATTTTTCACTTTAGTAATGCAAGCATGATCCTGCATTATAAAATAGACAAGGCCTTCTTTGTGAGCAAATTTACACAAGAAAAACTTTGTCTTTAACCCATGAAGCATGAAAAAAATAATGTCCCAGAAATCCATGTTAAATGAAAGGTTTAATTTGGCTAGCAGTTATCATAATACAGAGGTCAATGATTCCTTAAATGTTGTCTGGCTGTAGTTTTCTCAGACATTTTTTAGATATCTTTAGCAGAAACCAAAGATTTAATAAGGAGAAAAAAATTAATTACTCAAAAGAATTCTACATATTAAAAATAAAAATAAGGAATAGCTGAAAGGAAATCTTTAATAATAAAAAAAATGCACATTTTCAGTTTTCTTAGAAAGGAGGATACAAAATTAATGAATCCATATTTTAAATAAAAGCAGAAAAACATTTTTAAAAAATCTAAATATTAATGCAACTACAAAATATCTTAAACTGCTAAAAGCCCAAAGCTTAAAATTGTCAAATTTTATTTGATGTAAATGTCATCACCATGACCCCTCCCCTAATGCTTAATGTTCCAATATGGATATAATTTAGAGTATCTCAAGATGATATTTCAAGACTTAAATCTTGGATGACAGAGTATTGACTAGGGTTATTATTTTTTTATCACTTATTGCAAAAGAAGCCATGTCTTATTTTCTTTTGATATTCATCAAAGCTATGCCAACAAAATTGTTTTAAAAGAGTGTCAATAAGGGAAGACATCTTAGATCTTTACTTTAAATTAAAAAAAAAAAAAAGACAAACACAAAATGTGAAGGCTACTTTACCAGAATGGAAAATGGTTTTAAAAATGGGTGAAAATTTTGTTTAAAAAGTTCAATAAAAGAAAACATTTTCAGCAAAAGCTGAATGTAAACAAATAAACAAAGGTAGAATAAAGAACATTGACTGAAATAATGAAAGTTGAGAAAAAAAAATCTACAGATAAAAAAAAACAGAATTTCTTAAAGAAATCTTATTCAAAAAAGGAAAACAAAAATGCATAAAAGTGTTGTTTTTTTTTTACCAATGAGTAGTATGCATTTTTTTTACCAATGAGTAGTATGCATTAAAATGATAGAATTATTTACACTTGGATTGGTACTTTTGCCTAGGATCAGAGAGTAGTATATGTGCTCTATGTCTGGGATCAAACAGTCATCCTACTTGGGTAAAGGATTACATAGCTCCTTGACATTCAAGCTGGTACATGTCATATTTGTTCCTCATTATACTTACAAATTATAGAAGTAAAAGTATGTTGAAAAATAATAAATTTATAATTATTTTAACACACCCTCAAACTGAAAAAATTGAGAACAAATTAAGTAAAATTAAATATTGAAATAAAGTTCGTCTTGTTTAGTATTTGTTGTACTAGTGTAAATTGCAGAGTATAAGTCAAACTTTTAAGTCAGACAAAATCTCTAGAAATTAGCGGTCAGTTTATATGGTTGGCTAAATTCCAAACCTGTACCACGAGCTGACCACTCTGCTGTATAAATCAACTCCTAGTTTTCAAGAAATTTTTTCATGCTTAAAAAGGTCAACTTATATGATACAATTTATGGTTATGTTAATTGTATTTATCACATTAATATCAATTTTTATACAGAGTCTGAATTCAGGGTTTTCTTTCTTCTAAACTGGCAGACACAACAAGCCTCAAGAGCTAAGTCCGTCCTATTTTACCCCCAGCCATAATTAGAAAAGTGGATTAACTAATTTCTCAAGGGCATTAGCACAAAATAAAATGCAAAGAGTTTCATTCAGGAATTGAACTCAGCTTGCCAGGTTCATTTTCTATGATGATAACAAGTACATATACAATTATATATACATATATTTGTTTATCCCACCCTTTCACATAAGCAGGATGCAACAAGGTCAATTTTTTATGCAAAGTTTAACAGGTTTCTATTCAGAGATTTCCTTCTTCTAGACTGGTTGCCAGACTAAGGTTAAAGAGTTCAGTCTGCCCTACTATTTACTCATAGCTGGAGGGAAAGTTATTTGATTCATATCTTTCCCAAGGATGTTAGTACGACATGAAATGCAGTCTTGTCCAGGATTTGAACACACTTTGCTCAGTCCATTTTCTACAGCAAGTACCTCCTATACCCTTACATATAAGTAAAGAAACATATGTTTTTGTCGTTTAATGAGCCTCAGTAGAGAAACTGTTGGTTACTCAACAAATTGACCCTATCTCCAGCTGTGAACTTTATTACACAGGAACACTTTGAGGGTGTTGCATAAAGACGCAATGAAATTAAACATGTCAATCAATCGGTAAATTGACTTGGATGCACACCCGATGATGTGTTTAATATCTTCTGTTTCAGATTGAGGAAGCTGAGCACCACAAAGGACTTGTCGATCACAGTGGGTTTAGGTGGAGCCTGAAACAAGACACCCACAAATTGGATGTAAAATTCCATCCTGTACTAATTACCAAGTAACAAAGAAAAAAAAAAAAGAAATATGCAAGAAAATTGATTATGACAATAAAAACCTAATGGAGATTTGAATTATTTTTGGGAATCTAAATTAAAGTGCTAATAGGTAGCATTCTAATCTTTGGATTATTTAACTCTTGTATTTATAAAAAAAAATTTAGTTGAAGCAAAAATACTACATGATAGAATTTACAGTCCCAGTTCATCAATCCATAGCTTATTAGATCATTAGGGTTCTGTACTGAGTAATTTCACTTGTAAGGTTAATAGGAATTACTTGGTAATGTCTCCTCTTCAAGTAATAAGACATATTTGCGGGGTTACATGGTACCAGAAGAGAAAATTGACCTGATCTCATAGAAAGAAAAGGAACCTATCTGACTTGGACACTCCACTTCTAGTTTGGAATCAAAGTGGTCTATATCCTAGACTAGTCGCCATCCAAGCTAGAGATCCTAATCTATTTATTCACATGTATTTACCCAACCCCTCCACATAAGTGGGATGTGACATGAAGTCAGGGTATTTTTAAATTCAGTTTTCCTTCTTCTAGAATGGTTGGCATAGCAAGACTAAAGAATCCACTATGCCCTACTATTTACCCTGAGAGAATAGATGGATATATACTTTTCCCACTGGTATTAGCACTATGTGAAATGCAAACAACCATGTCCAGGATTTGAAATTGGGTCACCACGTCCATTTCCTGCAATAACAACCACAATACCACCAACATTATCTCTATTTATTTATAGCTGAAAAGAGATCAAGGCCCAGTTTTTCTTGTTATTTATTCATAGCTAAAGGAAGGAATAGGTTCATGCCTTTTCCATGGCCTTATTATAAAGAGAAACTATAACAAATCGCTGGCACTAAGAAAAGGGGAAAATCTTATTTAATTTCTAAGTGAATAATAATATTTACAAGTTCTTAGAGAAATTTGTCTAACGTATAAAGATCATAAAAGTTGTTTTTGGCAGAAAATAAATGATTTAAAAATAAAACTAAAAATTTTGAGTTTATAAATATATGAGGGTATAAATGTGAATTCATGAATATATTTGTATATATGAAGGTTTAAAATATATATGTACATATGAGTCTGTGTGTGTATATATATATATCTATCATAAGAGTGTTGGTTGACACTAAATCACTTTGTGGGTATGTGTCGAATCAAGTGCAATATAATATGGAGAGTGCTCAATGTCTAGGACAGAACTATTATATAATAGTAATAATATAATATATTATAAAATAATAATAATGAATAAATATATATTAGATATATATATATATATATATATATTTAATCCATGGATTTTCAATTTTCAATTTATTCCATCTCCTTAACTGCCTGATGATTGTTATTTTGCAAAAAACTCCATGAAACCCAGGGTCGCAGACTATTTTCCATCGATTAAATATATATATATATCTAATATATATTTATTTATCATTAGATATATATATGTGTGTGTGTGTGTGTGTGTTTTAGTGTGTAGGTTTTTAAATGTGGTGTATAAATTAATAAATAAACATGTATAAATCTAAAACAAGAATACATATACACAGAGATTAAGCAAATGAATGGATAAATAAAACAAGAAAAAAAAAAAAAAATCAATAAAATTAAAATATCTTCCAAACAAAGTAAAACAATAAGAAAACATTTTTCAAGTTTGAAAAAATATCAAAGGGAAACATTAAAGGAAGATTTCACGTCTAACTGAAGATATAGTTGATTTTTTTTAAATTTAAAAAGTCAGCATTAAATTAAATGAGGTTTTATATAAATACAAAGAGTTGATTTGAGATTTTCATGTCTCCACTTGAACTTAAATGAGATTTCGAAATGGATATAAAATAGATTTTTAAAAAAAGTAGAAAAAGATACAAATTTTTACTTTGATGTTTTTTATGACATAATAATTAAACAATTTATAAATCTAAAATTTGCAGAAACTTAATAAGAAAAAAAAAATTAAGTAGTATATATATATATATATATATATATATATATATATATATATAAGAAAATTGTCCAAAGGAAAAAATGAGAAAAATTTATGAAAAATGTTTTCATACTTAACATTTTTAATTCAAACTAGTCTAATTAAGCAGAAGAAAATCAGCATTTATTTTCTAACTTTCACAACATGTCAACGAAAAATAAATGTTTTAATTGTTGCAATATAACATAATTATTTTTCTAGCCATCTGTCTTAACATTACAATTAAAAATATAAAAATATCAATTTATTTATGCAATATCTAATCTACTGAATTAAAACTAAAATCTGATAATGAATATTTTAGCCGAAAATCCAAGTCGTCTTATTAGTAAGTCAAGTGATTTTTAAAAAAATTAAAATCCACAACTACTAGGGCGAGTCAAAAGTTTTGCAATATTTTGGTTGTACATATACATGGCTTTTTCTCTAATACTAGGGTGAACCAAAAGTTTTGTAATATTTTGGTATTCACAAGTTTGCAGTGTGTACATCATATGACTGAAACAGTTTAAGCTGTGGAACAGGGAGTAATGGCAGTGTAGGGGTACTTAACTCTCACTAGATCTCCAGAATAGGAGTCTCACCATTTGATACAGTTCATTGTCATATCTAGAGAAAAGGAGGGGAGGAAAAAGAAGAAATAAATTTTTAGGTAAAATTAACAAAAAATTTTTTAGAGAGAGAGAGAGAGAGAGAGATTGAGAGAGAGAGAGAGAGAGGTGAGATCAGTAAAATGGAATTAAGGAGAGACAAAGAGAAAGAAAAAAAAGTAAATGGGAGCAGAAGAATAAAAAGCAAAACTGACACAGACAAAACTTTGGGGGGGAAAAAGATGAAAGAGGATAGAAATCCACAATGTCACATTTGATATTTTAAGTTTTTTTGTCTCAATAAGTAATGTGGTTTGTTGTTTTTGATGGTTAATCAATGCTAAACAAAGTTTATACCTATATTGTTTTTAAGTGAATAGTTTGTAGATAACATTTTTTGAATAAGCCAGAGTTTGTTTGTCTACACACAGTTTAATGGTTTCAAATGTTGCTATTTATTGGTTTTGTCATGTTTTATGGCATATCAGCAACATTTGTGGGTTATTTAAAGCTAAATTCTGTTTACACATAGGTATTTTACATATGATTTCTAAGTCAAAAGTTCATAGTTAATATTGTTAAATGAGCCTGAGCTCATTTATTTGCACACAGTTAAATGGTTTCAAATATAGTTATTGAACACTAATAATTTCATTTAATATCAATAATTTGTTTGCACACAGTTAAATGGTTTCAAGTATTGCTATCTTTTACTAATTATTAAATTTGATATAAATCATTTTTTTGTGTACTGTTAAACAGTTTCAAGTAAAGAAAATAATAAAGTAGTTCTATTTGATCCTAACATATACAACCATTCTGGGTCAGAGTTGACCTGGGAGTAATGACAATGAAGACGTTCTCCACATTCCACAAAACTCCAGGAATGGAACCTCATCATCAGATGGTTTAGTGTCATATCCAGGATACTTAATTAAGGTGCGTAGGTGTGTCTTACCCCTCGACAGAGATGCTGTCAGTGTATTCTAGAGCCCCAGCCAACTAGGCTGTGTTGTTTGGGGAAAAAGATCTGGCTGTGAAACAATGGCTGGAACACACAAAGGTGAGGAATTTTACCCCAGGTGGCTGTTCTTAATTTCTATGAAAATTTATTAACATTATTTACCTGTGTTAGAGATCTGTGTGGCCTTACAGTGAACTGCACAGAAAATGGAATCTGTGAATAGGGTTGTCAGGCTGGGCTAGTTTGCATTCAACTTTACATAAAAAAAACAAAAAACGAATGAACACACTTTTACTCCCAGCTGTAAGTAAATAGCTGGGAAGGTGCAAACATTAAGCCAAGTAAAAAGACAATCCATCTGAGTCAATCAATAAGTGGGATCATTTTTTGCTAAAGGATAACATGTAACAAATACAACTTGTCAAATGTTACTTGGAGAGGAGATGAACACTGCCAAGAAGCACCCATGTCCCTCACAAATTCCATAAAGAAAAATTACTTTATATGACACATTGATGACCTAATAGGTTAGAGGATATAAGTAAGTAATGTTGGCGACTGCAGTTGAGTGGAACCTGAAGGCTCCCTTTTCAATAGCTACTACACCGAGGTGTAGGGAAGGGCGCAACTCCTTTCCCTGGATTGCTCCACTTTACCCTTGATCCATACCTTATAATGCTGAGTATTAAGCAAGGTGGCATCAAGTACCATTTTTTGAGTCTTTGGTATGACTCGACGTGGGATTGAACCCCGGTCTCCCAGACCATTGACAGACACTCTACTCATTAAGCCAAATGGCCTGGTTGTTTTAGAGGATATGTCCATGTCTGTTCATGTTATTTGCTAAAGAATAAAATAAAAATGACAGATCTATGATTACAGACCCTCTTCCCCAATGAGTGTCCTGGATATGACATTAAACCACCTGATGGTAAGGGTCTAGTAATGTTAGAGCATTGAAGAATATGGAGTACCCCTTTATTGCTATTGCTCCCAGGTCAATTTTGGCCAGGAGTGGTAGCACCTGTTAGTATCCTATCTAGCACAGTTTGAAATTTAAACTGAGGGCAAACAAATGACTTAAGGTAAATTGAATCGTTAGAAATAGAACAGTTTAATCATTGAAGTGTGTGTAAACAAATCACTGATATTTAATTAAAGTTTTAGTTA
>CAUZXS010004592.1:40000-77500 GCA_963585895.1 Sepioteuthis lessoniana | reverse complement strand
TCACCCCTCTGTAGAGGTGCAGTCGGTGTATTCTACAGCTATCTCAGCCGACTGACCAACACTACATTAAGATTGGATAAATGCATTTACATATACATAATATGAAAGACTGGGTAAAACTCTTTAGGGAATAGAGGTTAGCAAAGTAATCTTATACACAATTAATACTTCTCCAAGATCAATTCACACTAAGTGCTCTATACTCACTGCCTTGGTGAAATCTAGGTAATGTTTTAGAGCGCAATGATTTGCAAGCTTTTTTTCACTAGTCATTTTACTCAAGTTCAATTCTCACTACATATGTCTCTCCTTCAATTTTATGCCCAATTATATGGTGTCTGCATATGTGTGAGTGTATATATATATATATATATATATATATATATATATACACACACACACACAGATACACATATATATATATATCTTTAAGAAAAAACCAAAGACCGGTTAATTTAGGATTATAAATTTATTTCCATCCCGTTTTTCAGTTTCTGGTGTAAACCAAAAACAGGATGGAAATAAATTTATAATCCTAAATTAACCGGTCTTTGTTTTTTTCTTAAAGATATATTGCTCTGTAAAAAAATTACATAGAGCTCTCCACTTGGAAAATTTAAATGTTCAGCTCCTGAATGATTTTCTTGTCCTGAAGGAATTATTCCCAACTCTGGTTTAACTGGACCGAATAATACTATATATATATATATATATATATATATATATATATATATATACACACACACACACCATGAATTCCAACAGACAAGTTGATTTTCTAAGCCTGAAAAAATTTCTACAAAACTACTTCTTGACTTATACAGCAGGGCTAAGATCCAAACGTTTACCACAGAGTGGTCTACCAGTGGAACAGTACTTATACCAATCAATATACACTGCTTACCATAATTCCAGTAGACTTCCAAAAGCATTTCTAACACATGCTTGGTGAACATATTGAGCAAATTAACTCAGACTAATATAAGATTATAAAACTGCTAAACAAATTATTATATTGACCCTATATCACATACAGTTTCCAACTACTGATGCACTGACTACAAACACTAACTACAATGTTTCACTGGCCAGTTGTATGTTTAGTGGTTGACCTATATTGTAGGTAGAAGTCTAACTTAGAATTTAGAACTAAAAATCTTGGAGTCCACTTACCTGACAGTTCAACTTGTATGCTGTAATTTACAATATAACATAATCTAAAATGTACACCCTGGTTTAGTGGTGAAAACTCCAATAAAATCATGTATTCCTTCTGAAGATACAATCTTGTAAAAAGACTGTTGAAATAAATTTATTATGGAACTCGTCTGTAAAGTTTTACATAAAATTATATATATATATATATATATATATATATATATATATATATATATATATATATAATACAAATTCATAATTAGAATTAAAATTTAATGCTAAAAGCATTTTTAATGTATAAAAACTTCATAGTGCTCTATGCATGAAAATACCAAGCAAAATCATATTTTTTAAGTATAAGATGATTATAAAACATCATGAGTTATTTAAATAATTGAAAAAAATATAGCTTTGTGTGTGTGTGTCTAATATATATATATATATATAGACAGAGAGAGAGAGTATGTATTCATATTAGTTGTCTAACATATAGTTATTGGAATCTTAATATAAAAATGTCACTTTATTATGTTCAATTTGTAAATTCTCCCTTGAATTAAGTGAATTTACAAGAATAGAGGTTATGCAGAAAAAGAGATATATGTTGTAGACATTTTCCCATTTAAAAGCAACAAAATTTTTGCTGAACAAATCTGTATATGTATGTTGCTATGGACATTTATACAACAGGTAGGTTTTGGGGAGACCCTGAGGTGTTAAGGTTAAAGTAGCTATGGGTTAAATAGTATCATTGCTGTTCTTCTATAAGGATCAGTATGGTATTAAATATCCCATGAAGGTTGAAATGCTATTAAAACAAAGAAAGCTAACCAAACCAAGTAAGTATATATTAATACTTGTGTATATATATATAAGAAACTGGTAAATGTATATGTACAAAAATCTGAACAAAATATACATATAGATATGTGTGCACATACATACAGAAACAAAAGATAATATACATACATTTATAATCCCAGTTATACATACTCAGTCACTTTTTCTATACAGGTAAAATAACCTGCTCATACAATATATATATATATATATATATATATATGTATGTATGTATGTATGTATGTATGTATATGTATATAAAATGCCTAAAAACTTGAAGGTGGATACACATGCACAGTGGGACAGAAAAATAATTTTTTTTGCCATAAAAGCTAGAAAGCCAAAATAAAAACTAAAAGTCAAGATGAGAATACATCAAGTGAATAAAGGGTGATGCTAAAGACCAGGGTAGGACACCAGGGAGAGGGCAAGAGCTTAGTGGGTAGAGATTGTGGGTGGTGGTGGTGGTAGGGGGGGTACAAAGATCAATGTAAACGACAGTCAGAATGTGCATCAGTTATCTATAGGTAATATGTGACTCAGAGCTGGAATTTTTGTCTCCTTCATCCCCAAACTTTGCAAGAACTGTCGCCCACCTTTTATTTGTTTGGTAACGCTGTCTGGCAGCAGAGAGCAGGGGCCAGAGGAAACTTGAAGAAAAAAAAAAAAAAAAGAAGATCCCTTTTCCACCATCACTCTCTATCTTTCCTGAATATTCCCTTCACTTACTGTGACAATCTGACACCCCACCCCATTTGCTGTGCCTTACTTTTATCTTTCTCTATTTGCCAGCAAGGTGACTCTGGTGTTTGCTGGGCTAACATGACTTTTTTGATCTCTCCAGGTTGGGTTTTACCCTAAACATAATTCTTGCCTTGTATTATAAAAACATCTGCGTATATCTACAAGAATGCATCACTAAATCTGTAACCTGACTTGTAGTTATTAGCAGAATTTCAATCACAAATTTTCACTGTATATAATTTGATTTGAGATTAATGTTTTTCAGTGGATGAAGAACTTTGATCTAGAAGGAAATTATGTTTTTAAAAAAATGTTTAAATTAGGCAAGTTTATTGATGTACATATATATGCAAAGACTTTTTTAAGGAAAAATAGTTTTTTTAGAATATTATAGATATACAAATGTCTGATGATTAGAGGGTATATTTATATATTTGATATAATATATTAATATCTATATTTTTAGACATTGATATATATTAATATTTACCTATTTGATATAATATATTTTGCTTATAAAAACCAAAACACTGCAACCGTCAGTCAGGATAAGATCTTCAAGTTAATTTTTGAAATTAGCTTAGACATTTTGTTGATAAAAATGATAAGAGACTTTTTAAGTCCAACTCAATACAACTTTTTTTTTTTTTTGCTTTGAATTATATTTACTATTATTATATACTTTATTCTGTATTTGCTTAATATGATTGCTATAATATTATTGTTTTATAGTTTCATATTCCATTTATTATATATTTCACATTTTTATATTCTATTTATAGCATATTTCACATTTTTATAATTGTTTTATATTTTTAGATTCTATTTATTGTATATTTCACATTTTCATAATTGTTTTATATTTTTATATTTTATTTTAACCGGGACATTGACTAATGAGTAGAGTGTTCACCAATGGTCTAGGAGACTGGGGTTCAATCCCAGTTTGAGTCATACCAAAGACTCAAAAATGGTACTTGATACTGCCTTGCTTAACACTCAGCACTATAAGGTAAGGATCAAGGGTAAAGTGGAGCAATCCAGGGAATGGAGTAGCGCCCTCCCCTACACATCAGTGCAGTAGCTATTGAAAAGGGAGCCATCAGGTCACCCTCAACAAATGTCACCAACTTTACTTTTCTTCATATTCTATTTATTGTATATTTCACATTTTTATAATTGTTTTATATTTCAATGTTCTATTTATTATAAATAAATTTTGTATTTCTATAATATGATTGCTTATTATTTTAACATTCTATGATATATTGCACATTTTTAAAAATTCTATTTATCATATATTTTACATCTTTATTTTCTATTTATTATATATTTCATATTTCTATAATTGTTTTATATTTCTGTATTCAATTTAGTATATATAAATTTTGCATTTCTATTATATGATTATCTTAACATTCTGCTTATTACATATTTGACATTCTTATATTCCATATATGATACATGTTGTATTCTTATCTTCTATTTGTTATACATTTTATATAATATACTTTTTAATTCCAACTTATAACTTATTTCTTTTGTTTCAAATTATACTTAATTTTTTTCTTAAAATTGTTTTGATTGAAAAATACTTACCAATTCATGGTTTTAGAGATTAGATTCTTGGCCACAATAAATGAAAACATCTCTAGTGCAAAAAGCAAAAATAAACAACATTCTCAAATACACCACTTCATTTATTTGCCTTGATTTTTTTTGAATGGTCTTACATTTGTTATATGAAAATAACTAAATAAGAATTAACATCTTTTGGCAAAATGAATTAAAATTACAAATAAATAAAAAAATATAATTCCTCAGTATTTAGAAAGATTGTCCATCATTTAATTTGATATTGTTAAAATAATACTACACTTGTAATAATCATATAAAAGTTCTGGATATTTTCAGACTTTTCCAGGTCACGCTTAGGAAACATTTACAAGGATGAGATTTGCGAAATCATAGCATGTAACTTGTACTTAACATTAAGAGTTAAAAATTCCAAAATAGCACATTTTCTTCTTAGAGTGAACCCATCCATAGCACTTAAGAATAATGATATAAATATACAAATTTGAAAAGCAGATGAAAATACACAAAGAGGAGACATAAGAGATTTATTGAGAATGAACTTAATTTTCTTTGTATTATGATAGAAATCCAAGTAATAAACAAAATGTTTTTCGATATGTGCATGTTCATAATGAAAAAAGGCTTCCGTTCAAGGATGAATGTGTGTCAGTAAGGATTACAGTGAGAAACAATAGATTAAAATGGAGGATTAAGATGTCTTTGCTTGACTGGGTCTTTTTGCCTTTAAATCAGAATAAGAATCACTGAATCATTGGCATGAAAAATCAAGGCAAGTGTGGCATTATATATATATATATGTATATATATATATATATATATACATACACACATACTCACACACAGTTGAAATATCAGCAGCAATTCTCCTTTCCCACTCCCCAGATAAACCTTTGCCCTCATTTTGAAAAGTTAAGATTCTGCACACTTTGCCCTATTTCTATGAACTCTCTCTCTCTCTCTCTTTGAAAAACATTGTTTTATTCTCTCTTTCATTTCTCCCCCTTGTCTACTGCTCAATTCCTGGAAGTTCCTCATGCCATTACCAACAACAAAATATATAAGACCCCACTCCATTAAAAGGAAATAAATAAATAAAAAAAATGGGGTCAACATTCATGCCTTTCTGACCTTTGCTCACTTGGAAGTTCTTTTCAAGGTGAGGAACTTATATTACCCCCACCCAAACCCACACCAACATACCCTCATTCTCCAAATCTCCAAAATACCAGCAAAAATCCATAATATCTAAACAAGTAAATAAACAAAAATTAACATAAATTTAGGTTCATTTATGAAATCTAACAGAAATTGATTGTAAGCAGAATTGGAATCAGTCTGTCAACAGATTTCTCAAAATTATAACTGTTTCTTTTTGAATTAATTCAATTTTTTCTGAAATTATTTTTTATTTAAAGAAAGCTAAAAAAATTTTTTTTTTAAATGATTCCAAACTGGGTCAAAAGAGATTTTAAAAGGCAAACCCTTTTGCTTTTGTTTTTAAATCTATTATATCAAGGGTACAATGAGTTTAACAGAATTCCTGCTGCTACTGCTTAAAGTGGTTTCTCTAAATCTATCTGTATATCAATCTATTCCTTTAAGAGCAATTCATTTTGGAATCATATTACCTTACTGGGAATCATTTCATACTTAGAGGTTAGGGAATTGCATTTATTGTATATTCATATGAACATTTTTTTTAAGAGGTAAAACTTTTTTGCACACAGTCATCTGATATCAATATCCCATCTAATACTAATAATCATATCAATTATTTCTATTTGATAATTGTTATTTGTTTGCATACAGTTTTATGATAACAAGTGTTTCTAACAAATACTAATAACTTACATGCAGTTGTATGGTTACAAGTATTATTATCTAATACTAATAATTCTTTAGTTACAAGTAACAAATAATGATCTTTAGAAAACAATTATACCTGCCAGAAACTGTTCTTAATGCAAGCAATTTACAGCTTTATAGAATCAAGTATTCTGATTGAATACAAACAATTTGACCCATAGATGGAATCCTTACCAATAGTATCACTACAAGTCAGGGTGGACTTGGGAGTAATGACAGTGAAGGGATACTCCATACTCTTCATCTCCAAAACAGGAGCCTCTGTTCGCCAAAGGCCTGGGTTCGATCCCAGATCAAGTCATACAAAAGACTCAAAAAATGGTACTTGATGCCTCCTTGCTTAACACTAAGCATAATAAGGTGTGGATCAAGGGTAAAGTGGAGCAATCCAGGGAAAGGAGTAGCGCCCTCTTTGACCCCTTGGTGTAGTTGCTATCGAAATGGGAGCCTTCTGGTCACCCTTGACTATGGTTGCCAACTTTTACTTTAGTAGTATACACTGAATGCCTTTTGGAGGGAGGAGGTCTAAGCCCCTTTGCAAGGAATACAGTCAGCCTATTCTAAGTTCCACTTATGGAGCATCATTCAATAAATTTTATCTCCAAGTTGTGGGATTAAAAAAATATAAAGAAAAATTATCAAAAATTTAAGTTATTTTTATTTATTTAGATGAAGTATTTCATTATCATTTCTTTGAATTCTTAACTAGTTTTTCTGGATAATTTTCAAAATTTCTAAGCTGAATGCCATCCAAAAGAGAAAAAGCAGTAATACAATTAAGAAAAATAATCAAGATAATGTAAGATCTCATATAAATCAAGACTTATCTTTCATATTACAATCATGAGGTAACAAGCAAATACTAGTGTGAATAATGTTTTTTTTTCCTTTGTGCAATGGCATATCAGCCTTTGTGGGTTATTTAATTCCAAAGCCATCCTTGTAGGAGAACAGCAGGGATACTATTTAACTTGTATATAGGAGGATAAGGGGGATCATACTTTTCCCAAGGGTATTAGTCCAAAAGTGAATCTAATAGTGTGATTTTAGTACCACACATTAGCTACTACATTACAGGAAATTTCCTTGTGAAAAATCTAAGGAGTGACAACATAACTTGAGATCTGAACTTGTCATTAGTCTCTATGGATGAATTGGTTAGGGTTATATCTATGTAAGTCAAACTCCTAGAATATAGAGTTTTAGTCTTATCAGAGGGTATTTGGTTTGGTTTTATGGCATATCAACCATTGAAGGTTATTTAATGCCAAATCTATTTTTATACAAACAAACAGTTCTTTTTCAAACAATTCAGTTTAGTTATGTGTAAAGTAAGACCTGCCCATTGGCTAAGTGGTCGAGTGTTCACCAACAGCTTGGGAGACCAGGGTTCAATCTCAGGTCGAGTCATACCAAAGACTCCAAATTGGTACTTGATTCCTCCTTGCTTAACACTTAGCATTATAAGGTATGTTTCAAGGGTAAAGTGGAGCAATCGAGGGAAAGGAGTAGCGCCCTCCCCTACAACTTAGTGTAGTAGCTATTAAAAAGGGAGCTTTCAGATAGCCCTCAGCTATGGTTGCATTTTATAAGTTGAAATTTTTGTTTACACACAGTTAAATGTCAAAACAATTCTATTTCAAACAGGTACTACCACTCCAGGCCAGAGTGGACCTGGGACTGATGGCAATAAAGAAGTACTCTGGATTTCCCAAAGCTCCTGCATTACTGAAGCCTTCAGATCGTTTAGTGTCAATATCCAGGACACGTGTTGGGGAAGTCTTAACCATCTGCAGAGAGGCAGTCAGTGTATTCTGCAGCCTCAGCTAAAAGGGCCACAGAGGCTATTTCTTTATTCCAATTTCACTTATTTTAACTTTCAGCCAAGAAATCTAATGAAAATAAATGATAAAGTGTAAAAAAAAAATGATAAAGCATTGATATTTTTTTCTGTGTCCATTAAAATAAATATAATGATCAATCTGAAATGTGTGTGTGTGATTCTGGATAAATCAGTCTTTAGTGTGAGATAACCGGCTCATTGGTCTAGCGGGTCGAGTGTTTGTCAATCCCAGGTCGCGTCATTCCAAAGACTTTAAAAATGGTACTTGATACCTCCTTGCTTAACACTCAGCAATATAAGGTACGTATCGAGGGTAAAGTGGAGCAATCCAGAGAAAGGAGTAGCGCCCTCTCCTACACCTTGGTGTAGTTGCTATTGTAAAGGGAGCCTTCTGGTCGCCCTCGTCTACGGTCGCCAACTTTACTTACTTACTTAGTGTGAGATAAAAGTTATTAGCTGAATAGTGATCTAAATTTTCACTCTATAATATTCAATCTAAAACACTGGCTAAAACATATTGATAAGGAAAGATATTATGTTGAAAATAAATACTTGTTATATAAAATAAATGCTTTATTTATTAATAGATGATGGATGTGCAGACTTAATGATGCATATTAATATCTCGCAAGATAAAGTTATAGTTATGAGTAAGTCAAATCCCCCACCCCTTATTTAGCAAGCAATGAAAGGTCAGTGGTGAACTGGCAATTATAGCCCATGGTTGTTGTGTAAAGGCAGAAAGTTTCAGAAGGTTAAATGGCTCGGATCAAATTTGAAACCAAGAGACTAAAAAAAAAAACTGATTGAACCAAATGGACCTAAAGAGAGAAGAGGAGCAGGAAGAAGAAAATTGAAAAAAAAAAGAAAAAGGACTTGACTATTGGGATTCTTTTTTTCTTCTTCCTTTTAAGAATTTGCAAAATTACCACTCCAATCAAGCATGACCGCTGCTTGCATAATTGAAGTCAACAGTATGGGGCCCCATTACTGTTCATATTTTCAAGGATTTTCACAATCAGATGAAGGTGGACACTCTGCATACATTAAGTAATTTGTGTGTAAGTACTCATTTCTTCTGATCTTGTCTTGAGGGAATGAGTTATGCAGAAAGATCTTTTTTCTTTCTTTTTCCTTTTAGCATTTTCATCCTTCCTTTTTTGTCTCCCTGGAGGGGGTCTCTTTTCCAACTTTGAAAATTCCTTCCTCTCTCTTACCTTCCTACTTCTCTATATTCTAATTTCTCCCACAACCCCCTCTCTATTATCTCTTAGCCTTTCTACCCCGAGACCCAACAACCAAGACTGTTCTACTTATTACTTTATCTTTGTCACTTTCTTATCAACCTCTGACCTTGTCTGTGTCATGCTCTCTTTAGTTGATGATTCCAAAGTTTATATTTCTTCACAATCTTCACTCTTTGTCCAAGTAATCTTATCCAGCAGAAGCTTCATGCACCACTGAAGATCTGCTGTTGCATTCAATTGCAAATCTTCCTGACACTGTAATGCCAATATCTTCAGCCAGAGATTAAAGTTCCCCAAAGACTGGTGGAAGACGATAGGTTGTTGAGACAATAAAGAGAAAGAAGAGAAATAAAAGAAAAAAAAAAGGGAAAGTGAGAGATGATGACGTCAGTGAAAAGAAGATGAGGGCAAAAAAAAAAAAATTACTGTGTATTAAAAAGAGAAGAAATTGCAAACAAAAGAATGAAAAATGAGAGGGGATAGTTGAAAAAGAAAGAGAGAGTGAGAGACAAAAAGGAAAAAGTAAATAAAAGATTTAGAGAAAGATAGAGAAGGGGGGGAAGGAATTAAAAAATAGAGAAAAAAAACACTAGATTGTAGAGAAGAGAAATAGAGTGAGGAAAGTGTAAAAGAATGAAAAGAGAGAGGATAGATTGAAGAAGAATAAGAGATGAAAAAGACAAAGATAGTGGAGAAGGAAAGAGTGACAAACAGATGATAAAGAGAGAGAGAGGGAGAAAAAAAACGAGTGGAGAAGTTAGTTAGTTGGTTGGGTTTTATGGCACATCAACCTTTGTAGGTTATTTAACGCCAAATCCATTTTTATATAAATAATCAGTTCTATTTCAAACAATTCAGTTTAGCATGTGTACACAGTTTAATTGTCATAAACATTTCTATTTCAAACTATTCAATTTAGTCAAGCAGTTCGAATTCAGCTAATTCAGTTAAGTACAGATTTTGTTTGCACACAGTTAAATGTTAAACAATTCAGTTTAGTGTAAATACAGTTTCAATGTAAAAAAAACAGTTCTATTTCAAATAATTCAGTTTAGCATAAGCACGCAGTTTAAATGTAAATATGGTTTAATTGTCAAAAACATTTCTATTTCAAGCTATTCAGTTTATTCAAACAATTCAGTTAAGCATAAGTATGTAGTTCTATTTAACCCATAGATAGGGCCCTATCAGGTGCTACCATGCCTGGCCAGAGTGGACCTGGGAGCAATGGCAATGAAAGGGGTGCTCTGTATTCCCCAAAACCCCAGCATTACTGGAACCTCACCATCAGATTGTTTAGTTTCATATCTAGGATGCTCATTGGGAGAGTCTTACCCCTCTGCAGAGGTGCAGTCGGTGTATTCTACAGCCCCAACTGACTGGGATAGAGGAGTGGAGAAAGAGAAGGAAAAGAGAGAAGATTGTGGAAAAGAGAGGGAAGTAAGAAAAACAGAAGATATGAGAGAAGGAGAGAGAAGAGAAGATAATGGAGAGAGAAGGGGAAAGGAAAAAGAGAGGAGATAGTGAAGAAGAGAAAAGAAAATGTGAAAAGACAGTGGAGAATGAGAGAAAGAAAGGAAAAAGAGAAGAGATAATGGAAAGAAAAATGAAAAGGAGATGAGAGAGAGAGATGAAGGGAAAAGAAAGGTGAGAGAGATGAAAGAAAAAGAGGACAGAGAGAGAGATGAAAGGAAAAGAGAACAGAGAGAGAGATGAAAGGAAAAGAGAACAGAGAGAAAGAGATATCGAAGGAAAAGAGAACAGAGAGAAAGAGATATCGAAGGAAAAGAGAACAGAGAGAGAGGCAAAAGAAAAAAGAGGAGAGAGTAAGAGAGGAAGGAAAAAGAGAAGAGAAAGAGGAAGGAAAAAGAGAAGAGAGAGAGAGAGAGACATGAGGGGAAAAAAAGAGGAGAGCTGAGAAGGAGGGTGAAGAAAAAAAATGAAAAGGTAGTGGAGAATGAGAGAAAGAAAACGAGAAGAGAATGGAAAGAAAGCTGAAAAGGAGATAGTAGAGACAGAGAAAGGAAGGAAAAAGAGAAAAGAGAGAGAGAGAGGAAGGAAAAAAGAGAAGAGAGAGAGAGAGAGGAAGGAAAAAGAGAAGAGAGAGAGAGAGAGGAAGGAAAAAGAGAAGAGAGAGAGAGAGAGAGGAAGGAAAAAGAGAAGAGAGAGAGAGAGAGGAAGGAAAAAGAGAAGAGAGAGAGAGGAAGGAAAATAAGAAGAGAGAGAGAGGAAGGAAAAAGAGAAGAGAGAGAGAGGTTGGAAAAAGAGAAGAGAGAGAGAGGAAGGAAAAAGAGAAGAGAGAGAGAGAGAGGAAGGAAAGAGAGAGAGAGGAAGGAAAAAGAGAGAGAGAGAGGAAGGAAAAAGAGAGAGAGAGGAAGGAAAAAGAGAGAGAGAGAGAGAGAGAGGAAGGAAAAAGAGAGAGAGAGAAAGAGAGGAAGGAAAAAGAGAAGAGTGGAAGGAAAAAGAGAAGAGAGAGAGAGAGAGACAAAGGAAAAAGAGAAGAGAGAGAGAGAGAGGAAGGAAAAAGAGAAGAGAGAGAGAGGAAGGAAAAAGAGAAGAGAGAGAGAGAGGAAGGAAAAAGAGAGTTGATCATGGAGAAGAAGGCTCTTGGACTGGTGACTGCATTGACAAGAAACAGTCAGTCACCAACTACCATTCACCATTGTTTATGCTATCCAAACTTTTGTCTACATGAGCTCTATCACCAATATTAAGATCTCTCTCTCTCTCTCTCTCAATATATATATATATTTGCACATACATAGACAATAGCTTAGTATTTACTGACCCATCCTTATCTATCCCTATGAGAATCTTTCTGAGAATTATAACCCCAGAGTAATTTTGATTAATTTTAAGATTGAAGATTTTATATAATTGTTGAGATATTAAATTATTTATCAAAATGAGAAAGGTATTCAAATTTGGACACAAAGTCCTTCAAAGTTACCTGATAGAATCTTTTGAAAAAGATCTAGAAATCCGTTGTTTCTACAAAGCTGGAAGCTGTAAAAAAATTCTCCCTGTTATTTTAATAAATTAAAATACTTGAATCCCAACTGTAAACATTTCTACAAGTGTTATTTGTGATACTCTTAAAGTTTGAGCTAATTGCTAAAATGTTAATGAGCTATCTTCATTAGTTAAATAAAAGCTCGTAATGAAGAGTAATCAGTTAGGCTTGGTTACCCAATTATCTGAATCTGACCAGGAGATCACTTCAATAAAGTGGATAATTTAATAAGTTAGCAACTAATTAAGGATGGATCTTTAATTAAACTGGTAATGTTTGAATTTTAACAATTAATTCACTCTAAAGTGCAGAGAGCTTTACAAAGACTTTGATTAATTGTTCAGTACTTGAATTATACCACATTACAGTGTGATGTTAAACTAACTACATTAATCATTGTTTGGATTTTGTGAAAAACCCCACAAAAAATACTTTGCTCCTCATTTTCTTCTCGAGTGCTTGGATACCTTGAGAACTGTGTTGAATTAATTATATTGAGGGGTTTTATTTTCTACGATTGTCAATTTAATAATCAAATCATCTGCTGAAGTTGTTGTCAGGTGTATTTGGTTACAGTGGGAACATATCTAGCATTGCTATCATTTACAGTTGGACTTGAATTTATCCTCTTAATGGTTAGGAGTCAGGTGATTTGCTGGAAGTACCTTTCTTGGAAAGGAACTAAAGATTGAAGAAACAGGAGTCAAAAATTAACAAGTAAAATTGGCGACCTTAGTCAAGAGTGACCAGAAGGTTCCCTTTTCAATAGCTAACATACCGAGGTGTAGGGGAGGGCACAACTCCATTCCCTGGATTGCTCCAGTTTACCCTGGATCCTTACCTTATAATGCTTAGTGCTAAGCAAGGCGGCATCAAGTACCATTTTTTGAGTCTTTGGTATGAACCCAGGTCTCCCAGGCTATTGGCGAACACTCTACTCATTAGGCTAATTATCCTTATTTTTATAAAATATTTATTCCCTGTAATCTGAAAAATTAATAAAAATTCTTGCTATTCATAAAAAAATTTGCCTTAGCATTGAAAAAATTTTTCTGATGATTGAACCTTTAGTTTGACTAATTTACATTTCATCAAATGTATTATCTAAGAGAAAAAAATCATTTTATGAAGTTTCTTTATTTTTTTTCTTACAAATCATACACCTGATGAAGGCTGAAACATTATATTAACGACATCAAGAATATGACGGAAGAGATTGAGCAGACTGAAAAGTTTTTGGTATGTATAAAAATATTATTTATGGTCTGATCAAATTTTATCTGATAATCTATAAAAAGTAAGAAAACACCTTCAATATGTCAATGTCTGCTCAAAATGCAATGCTTTTATATATATATATATATATATATATATATATATATATAAAAATACTTGATATTCACACACTCATATATATATATATATATATATATATATATATACATACATACATACATACATACATACACACACACACACACAAAAAATATGCTCATTTAAGACACCAACTCACACACACAAGTGTGTATCTATAGACATATGATATACTAAAAGATATTTAGACATAAATATATATACAGAAATGGCCTGGTGTGACCAGGACATTGACCTAATGAGTAGAGTGTTTACCAGTGTTCCAGGAAACCAGGGTTCAATCCTAAGTTGAGTCATATCAAAGACTCCAAAATGGTACTTGATGCTGCCTTGCTTAACACTCAGCATGATTAGGTAAGGATCAAAGGTAAAGTGGAGCAATCCAAGGAATGGAGTAGTACCTTCCTCTACATCTCAGTCTAGTAGCTATTGAAAAGGGAGCTTTTGGGTCACCCTCAACTAAGGTTGCCAACTTTACTTTCATATATACAGAAACATACACATTTGTCTATATATTACTAAAAATGCATGTATATATGGAACCATAACCATCAAAAACAGCACATCATAGCAAGATATTTATTTGGGAAATACACTTAGAGTGCACTAACTTTTAGAATAAATCAGTTTCCAGCCCAGTTTTAAGCTGAGTGATAATCTTTCGGTGTCAATATTCATACTGAATATCATTTTTTTTAAACATCCAATTTTTAATACAATTAGAATTCTTCACTACTACCTAAATAGAACCACCAATATCATCATGAGAGACGTATGTAAGATTTCATACAGTAAATAAGCCATCCTTCCACAAACAAATTTTACAAATTTTAATTTCAATTATATTTCTAATTAATATCTATTGTTATTTATTTCAAATTTGCACAGAAAATGGATTTTCTAATAGTCAAGTATCAAAGAAAATTATCTCCCTTGAAATTTTTCCAGGCTTTGTTAATATGTTATTCTACATAGGCAATTATATATAATTGCATTAAATGCATATTGTTTTGTCACATAAGGCTGTATATATACCATTAATATTGCTGCATACCAACAAATAAATGTAAATATTTATGTAGATTGGTAATTGTACATTTATGATCTTGCTAAGGTGTTAGGCTTATATAAAATGCAATATACACCTATCTATAAATCCATTTGTATGTAAAAACCAATAAAAATGACACTTTTATAAAGCAGTTTCTCCTGCTGGTCTCTGGCGATATGAATATTCTGTGTATGAACAAGTATTTATAAGTTTATCTCTATAATAAGCCTCACATACAATTTTTAAAGCAGAATATGCTATCTTTTATTTTGCATTCAGTTGACACAGGTAAAGGAAGAAAATAATTCCAAGTACCTGAAAATTTAAGATGGCGAAGTAACTGTACAGAGATCCTTAAGACATATTAAAGTTTAAGACTTTTTTTTTCTTTTTTATTTCTTTATCTAACATCAACTTAAATTTTTTTTTTTTTTAAACACACAAATTCAGGTAAATTTTTATTTTTACCCTCACTTTTTTTTTTTAGTAAAAGAAGTTCTATGGTAAAGTTTATTTTATGTATAAATCTATATACATACACACACACGTGTGTGTGTGTGTGTATGTATATAGATTTATATTTTATGTATAAATCTATATACATACACACACACACACGTGTGTGTGTGTGTGTGTGTGTGTGTGTGTGTGTGTAGGTGTTTGCACATATATGAAGATGAGGAAAGAAGTACAAGAAAAATTGTCAACAAAATTATGGAATAGAAATGCTGAAAATTGCTCCCAACATAGCAAATAACCTCGAGTCTTTTTCTCTCTCGCTCTCTCTCCTTCATGCTTACTTGTTTTATTTTCTTTTTGCTTATCAGATGCTGAAATATTCTTAGTGTTTCTTTTAAACTCGGAGACTTGGAAACATTCACACGTGTCTATTATGTGAACCGTGAGTCTTACACAACTGAAAATGTTGTCTCTCTACTGGCAGGTCCATGAGAATACAAATTTTATCACAGAGTAAAAATGTTTCTCTACCTTACAACCTCAAAATTCAGGAAATTCTCTCTTTCTGTGTTTATACATTTATCATGGTTATCTATGAAATAATCTTGTGGCTTAGATACAGAACAAGCCTACAAAAATAGGGTAGCAATTGAGGATTGAACTCACAACTCAGTCATATAATTAGTATGCAAGACAAGTTTTCAAATGATTTTCTCATAAATTGCTCATGAATGCTAACTGATAAATTATGTGTATAAGTAAGCATTATATATATATATATATATATATATATATATATATATACTAGCCCATTGGCCTAGTGAGTGGAGTGCTCACCAAAATGGTCTGGGAAACTGGGGTTCAAGTTATACCAAAGATTCGAAAAAAATGGTACTTGATACCTCCCTGCTTAACACTAAACATTGTAAGGTACGAATCAAGGCTAAAGTTGAGCAATCTAGGGAAAGGAGTAGTGCCCTATCTTACACCTTGGTGTAGTTGCTGATGAAAAGGGAGCCTTCAGGTCACCCTCAACTACAGTTGCTAATTTTACTTTATGTGTATGTGTGTGTGTGATATAAAAAGATAAATGCATATGAAAAAAGTTTCCAAGACAAAGTGCTCTATGTTATAAGAGTGAAACGAGTATACAACCCAGAAAAATAGCAAATTATAAGCTCTAGAAGACCATTACTTTAAGTTTCATTGGGTAACCACAATCATCTGACAGAAAATTGTACATATAAGCATATCAATGAGTGTGTGTGTGTATACATATATATGGTAAAGTTTCTTTCATTTTTAAGGGCAATCAATCTTCACGGGTTATTTAATGACAAAGACATCCTAGTGGAAGAATCATAGTGATCCTATTTACCCAACCCCTCCACTCGGGCAGGATATGACACAAGGTCAATTTTTAAGCGGAGTTTAACAGGTTTGAATTCAGAGTTTTCCTTCTCCTAGAATAGTTGCCTTACCAAGGCTGAAGAACCCAGTCTGTCCTACTATTTACCCATAGCTGGAGGGAGAATAATTGGATTCATACCTTTCCCAAGGGTATTAGTGCTATGTGAAATGCAATCAGTCTCGTGTCGCCGTGTTCATTTCCTACGATGATAACAATTACACCACGGGCACCTCCACAAAGAATCATAGTGATACTATTTAATCCATAGCAGGGAGGATCGTTCAATAGTGTGACTGGAGTTCAAATTCACTGATGACAATCTTGCAGTCCAGCACATTAGCCACTACGCCATGGAGACTCCATCCTAGAGATATCATGATTTGAACATATTGTCAATTGTTTAAAGGTGTTGACAAGCAGAAAAAAACCCCAAGAAGTGCTCAATTTCAAGAGAATTCTACTAAGTAGAATGTATGTATATATATATATATATATATATATATATATATATATATATTTTTTTTTTGGTTTAAATATGAAAAATCATTTCTGAAAGTCTCACCCATGAAATAATGACCCTCAGATGATGGTAAGAGTGAAAAATGAAATAACAACTTCTATTTTTTTATAGTCACATTCTCTGAGGATTGCCATCATATACATTAAACGCCCACCGGCTCATTGGTCTAGTGGATAGAGTGTTCACCAATGAACTACGGTCGCCAATTTTACTTACATTCAACTTTTAGCAATCATTGTTTATATTTTTAAAAAAAGACAAAAACAAAAACCCCTCCATATATGGTTAACAAGCAAATCACTCAAATACATTACACTGAAATACTGAGTTTGATCCTGTCATATATTTCTATATGCGGAAGCAAATCAATACTTGTGCATATATGAGTATGATGTTATCTACATACCTATGGATATACTGATTATATAATCACATCTATATAAACTGTCTGTCCTCCAAATTGCCCATGTCCAAACATGACATTCAAACTTATGCGAAATTGTCTATGTGTTGTCTTAACTTTTTATAAGGTTATATTCGCTATAATAAATCATTTAAATAAGTACTTGTTGTAAATAGATGCACATATTTGCATACGAGCAAAATGGGTTTATACTAACAGAAAGCGGTCCAGTTGGCTGTGTCTGTAGAATCCACTGAGTGCATCTCTGCAGAGGGGTACAAGACCCCCCCCACCTCACAACGAGTGTCCTGAATATGACTCAAGACAATCTGATGTTGAGGCTCCTGGAATGTGGAGAACTTCTTCATTTCCATTGCTCTCAGGTCCATTCTGGCTCAGAGTGGTAGCAACTGATAGGGTCCTGTCTATGGGTCAAATAGAACTGTTTGACATTTAAGCTAAGTGCAAACAAAGGACTTATGCGAAACTCTGTTGTTTGAAATAGAACTCTTTGATCAATCAACATTGTGTAAACAAATGACTGATGATTAATTGAATTGTTAGTAAAACATTGTAATACTTGGAACCATTTAATTTTGTTGACATGCTAAACTGAATTGTTTGAAATAGAACTGTTTGATCATTCAACTTTGTGTAAACAAATGAGTGATGTTTAATTGAATTGTTAGTAAAACATAGCAATTCTTGGAAGCATTTAACTGTGTGCAAAAAAACGAGCTGAGGCTTGTTTAAATACATCATCAAAATGTTTTTATGTGTTTATAAATCATATGTATTTGGTATGTATATATAGAGGATTTGGCATTAAATAGCCTACAATAGTTGATGTGCCATAAAACTAAACTAACGTTATAATGATCGGGGAAAAAACAAGTTTATTTCTTTTTATGAATATAAACTTTATTATCTATCTCTGGACTCGTGCATAAGCATTCTTTTATTTATGAATGCTTCGACAAAGATGATATCACCAGACTTGTATATATTATCTGTACATCAAGATTTATCAGTCTGTTGATCTGTGTAGCCACATGAATGTTATGTTCACTTGCTTGCATGTAAAATGAACTCACCAGCTGCCATATCGGCTTAAGTTTTAGCCATGCAATAATTAATATGCCATAAAAGAGACATTTAAATTCAGATTTACGCTTCAGAAAAAGCATCTAGATAAAGCTCATGGTTACTTTCATCATCACCTCATTAAGTTGACACGGATACTCTTCCTTCTAAAAATAGGTGAATTCTTACTTCTTGCTTTCTAAGTTCCCTATCAACTCTTATATTTTCAGTGAATAGCTAAGGCATAAAGAGTATTGGACAGGAGACTTGATAACAAGAGTTTCATGTTTAATTCAGGCTTATAGAAAAAAATTGACTTTGATTGTATGATATAGTGCATGAAAATACCCATGAGTTATTTTGCACATCTATTTATTTATTTATTTATACTAGAAAATTATAAATATATTTGTTTTCAATCGAGCATGTTTGCATTTATTTCTGACAACAGGCAAACTGTTTTTCATTATTTTTCAAATTAAATTAATTGAATGTGGGAAATTACAAGATAAATTTTAAGTCAAAATTTCAAGAACTATTTGATTTATCACAAATTTTTTTTCTACTCCCAGAAATCTGTTTTTTTAAGTTAATTGAATGAATAGTAGAGTAGCAGAAAGGACAGTGACAAGAAAAGCAAAAACCTTGTTTATATACAACAGGTCCAATTAGAATTAGTATTAAAATGCAACTATCATTACTATTTCATTTTTTAAATATCTGTAGAATTTGCTGACAATCTGCAGACACTAGAATAAATGAAAGTATTGATGGATTTGTTTAACATAGCCTCCCTATAATATCACTGGTTATTGAAACAACTAGAATAAACATACCTTGCAACAGTTGTTCTTGTGAATGATTCTAATTGTATCAAAAATTTGGATGAGTAAAATATGAGGACACAGTATAGGAATACAGGTCAATAATTATCTCTCTTAAATAATTTACACATCCAATAGGGGTTTGTAGGGTATCATATAGTCCCAGAAATCCCTTCTCGACTTCTATTTGCCTCTGTTCTTAGAAAAGTAGAGATATTGTTTCTGTTTTTGCCGAGAATGATAAGACCACATAGCTTTATTACCTACTTATACAATTAGCCTTTTTCCATTTTGTGACCCTTCCACATTTTTCTTGTTCATGGAACAATATGTGTATAATTCTAGCTATTGGAATACATTTATCGATGCCTTTCTTTTAATACCTTTTTTAATACTTTTTTTAAAATACCTTTTAATACCTTTCTTTTAATACTACTGGTATGTACATTGTAGTGCAATGGTTACAATCAAAGGAAATGAACACAGCGATCAGAGTTCAAATCCTGGACAAGGCTCTTTGCATTTCACATAGTACTAATACCCTTGAGAAAGGTATGAATCTGATTATTCTCTTTCCAGCAATGGGTAAATAGTAGGGCAGACTGGGCACTTAAAAATTGGTATGGCAACCAGATAGGAAATGGAAAAGTCTGAATTCAAACTAGTTAAACTTCACTTAAAAACTGACCTTGTGTCACATCCTACTTGCACTGAGGATTTCGGCAAATAAATATATTGTACAGATTAATTAAATGTTTTGAATGTGTAATTGAGTTTATTTTGTTTTTCTGTTTTGTTAAGTGTTAGTATATCAAGGGACATACAAATGCTAATATTAATATCTTCTTAATAAAAATATCTTCCCTACCACCAATGATTTGAATAACAGAATTTAATCAATTTCTAATTTATATATATATATATATGTATATATATGCCAAAATTTATTCTTTTGAAAGCAAAGAAGACATCTCTTGATCAAGAAAATAAAACAAACTTTATATTTTGTATAAGAAATTAATTGCATAAAATTAGTTAGAAGTAAATGAGATATTTATCATTTGTAGAAAATGTATGCTGAAATTTATATCTTAAAAAAGACAAAAAAATCAATACACAGAATAGAGTCTGGTTTGATCTTCTTAACATTAATAGGACCAAGTTCAGAAGGGTCTTATTCTGAAATATCAGCAGATAATTTTATTATCAGGCTTGTCCATATTAATTGACAAAGAAAAAAAACCCTTAATATCAAAAGAGGCTTGTTTTTTCTTTTTTTTCTTTGCAGGAGGAAATACTAAAACATGGACATGTCCACTGACCAGAAAGGTCTTCTCTAGGACACAATGACCTGGTCAACAAATACAAACATTCACAAATATATACACAGCAGGCTACAGAAATAGATAAATGAATACAGACAAAGATATTTACAAACAAACAGTTACTTATATAGACTTAATAGTAAAGACAGGCACTCAGTGAAAGTTTACATATATACCCTTCCATACAAAAACACACATTTGATCATGTAGATAAAGAAATACAGTTATGAACTTGCACAGACATTAAAATCCATACAAAAACCAAAAGATATACACACGAATATTCGTACATAACTGTTCACACGTGGCAGGGTTCCTATTTCAAGAGAGTCATTTTTTTATGTTTTTACATTAGAGATTTCTGTATCTTGCACCTCAGAGCCTTAATCATCCAAGGGGCAGTGGATCTGTAAAGATACCCCATACTGTGTTTTGTTGCCTGCCTTGTTTTGTCTTTTTTTTTCTCTCTCTTCTTCGTTTCTATTCTTTTTTCTTTCATCATATTTTGGCTTCATATTCCAAGATCCAAGAAGATGAAATAAGAACAGTGGTCACCATGAAGACCCCCACCCAATACATAAAAAAAAAAGAAAGATGGATGAAGAAATAAAAATTCCATCTAAGCCAAAAGGCAGAATAAAAACAAATGCCAAAAAGCAAAATTAATCATTGCAAAAAATTTCCAATACAAAGGAAAAACAATCCAAGAATTACATCAGAAGATGATGCTCTAGTCCCAGATAAGCACCCCACACTGTGATATGCTTGACCCCCACCTCCTGTTTTGCTGAAACTTTGGGCTGACCAGTTGCTGTTGGCCATAGATAAACAAAGTCAGAATGTGAAACTGTACCCAAGATTATTATCAAGACGTGCCAAACTATCTGGGGGTGCCAGAATTTCTGTGGAGGCTACCTTAAACAGAGACAAATCTGAATGGTCTTGTTTCAATTTGGCACCAAATTCTTCCATCTTTTTTTCCTCTTTGGCTTTTGTAACAGAGGCTAATACAGTAAGAAAGAGCAGACCACATTTCTAAACTTCTTGTGATCTTCATTTTTTTTCACATTACCTGCTGACTGGTTTTCTTTTTTCATATTTTCAACTAAAAAGAATTCTAATCTTATGGCATGATAACAGAAAGTCCCTCTTCCTCCTACTACAATGTTCTTTTTATCCTTTTTTTTTTAAATTCAGGGGTTTATTCATTTTCATGGTAAAAGTTGTGTGAACTCTCTCTCTCTCTATATATATATATATATGAATAACAGGTGATATGAGCTAATGTTTTGTTATTTTCATTTTGTCTAAATCTTCATAGTTAATCTGCAACTTTCATAATAACAAATTAAAAACAAATACAAAAAGGCAATACTCTTCAGACTCCTAGAACAAATTAAAAAAGTCTGTTACTCATAAGTTCTAAGTTTTATCTTATCAGTACATTTGGGGATATTTCTTCACAAAGGAATCAAGAAATAAAACTAAATTTTCTTTAACCATTGATAAAAAAAAAAAAAAAAAACCAACTGAAACCATAAAAACATGTATGTATATATATATATATATATATATATATATATATATATATTAGGTGTTAGGTGTTGATCATGACAATGAATATTTTTCTCAACATGTTTTCAAAGGATTCTTGTCATGGCAGATAAAGTTATGAATCATACTAAGAACCTTTCATTGACTCTGAAACTAGAATTTACAAGCATTTCTCTTTCTCTACCAAATATGCAAAAATATATTATATATATCTGACAAATAAAAACAATGAAAAGAAACTTGTCTGATGCAAAATAGCCAAATAATATTTGCTTTTTTTTTTTTTTTTACATTTTTTAAAATTTTCTTTTTGTTCACAGAAATTTTGTTTGCTTTCAAATTTTCTGTACTAAGTTAATAAAACAGAAAAAGTAGAAAGAAAACTGAATTTTTTAAAAGCCATTTAACATAAAAGGTCATTCCTAAGTTTGTACTTTATTTTTATTTATTACTGGTAGAATTATTTGGATTGTTATATTGTGTATAAAGATAGATCTGAAATGACAAAGCTGATTTAATTTTTTTAAATTACTCTATTTGATGACATATAAGATCCCCCACCACCTAATTTCAGAAAGGAAGAAATAAAATTCCATTTATTTAACAGGTGAACATGTTTTATTATATTAATAGAAAATAGTTTTGGTTATGTTAATTGACAACTGTCAGAGTAAAATTAATCAGATCTGTATATATCAACAGTCTGTTTTTCCAAGATATATAATATCGCCAACAATATTAAATTAGGTTTGATGATTTTCCAAAGAGAATGATATGATTTATCATATTCCCTTAAAAACCATTTCCTTTCATTTGTTTTTATTAAGTCAGTCTTTATTCTCATTAAACCACTAAGAATGATTTTTTTTCAAAACATACCAAAATGATAATTATTTCCAGTTAACTCAAGTGAGATGCTCAAATGCATTTGTCATCCATTAACTTTATCAATTTAACACTTGAATTACACATCATCATCATCATCCTCTCTCTCTCCATATATATATATATATATATATATATATATGTATTATATATATATATATATATATATATATATATACACACACACACACACATATATGTACACAAAGGCTGGTGCTTGTGGCATAAGGTTTATCTTCAGAGAGAACTGAATTGATGACCTTAGTCCAAATCTCTGATTAGGTTAATAGCACTAATATTCTTGGGAAAGGTATAAATTTAAATACACTTCCCCCAGCTATAGGTAAATAGTAGGCCAAATTGGACTCTTCTTCGACCTTGGTATGTCAACCTGTCTAAAAAAAGGAAAATCAAATTCAAACTAATTGTACTCTGCTTAAAAAGTGACCTTGTGTCATGTCCTGCTTGTGATGGAGGGGTTGGGTAATTGTATAATTAAAAAGAAAAATAAATAAAAATCACTAGTCTCACAATTTTTTGTAAATGCCAAAACTCTACATTTGTGAATTAGTTGATTTTCTTTTTATCAGACACAATTTTATTAACTACTAATAGCACTGGATGTTTTAGTTTGTGAAATATTAGAGCATTCAAATGAATGATAGTTGTATTTATTTCAAATTAACGTGTGTGTGTGTGAAAGAAAGATTTATTGAATTTTTGCATTTATTCCATTTATTTTTGTCTTACATTTTTAATTCATTCAATACTCTCAATTAATGCAGCTTTTATACCCCTAAGTGATAAAAACACACACATGACATAAGGTTTTTTTTTATGTGGATCTTCAGTATTAACAAATATCTGACGTTACCATCCTAATCCAAATCTGTGGGTGGAAAGTTTCACTCCTCAAAAGAAAATTTTAAAAAAATATTTCAAGATGAAAAATTTTGATCAGCAATTTTTCAAGCTCATGACTTTGGCCAGGCTTTCCAATCAAAATTAACAAAAAAAAAAATTGACTGTTTTTCTCTGGACACATCTTATAATTTAATCCAATGAGTAGAAAAAGTAAATCAAGTAATCGTTTGTTATTGATCAACTATCAGCCTTTAAAAATATACATGCAATCTACAAATGGAGAAAATCACTACAATGATGGTGGTATACATCTAAATTTATGTTTTTATTGAAAGAATTTCAAGATAGGTTCAGTTTTCAACAAACAAGTGAATATTCTTTCTGTCTTATTATAATTCAAGAATTATAAGGAAAAATATATTTGGAAATTATTAAAATTAATGAGAAAAGAAGTAAAATAAAAAATAATTATCTGAAATATTTCGATTTCAACTTTGAAATATTATGTTGATATAAAATCACAACAAGTAGAATTGGATATTTTTTGCCAACCATTTTTTATTTTTAAATACTTGCTTTTCTGTGTTCATCAATGTTTCATTCTTTTGTAATTTTAAAAATTTAGTTGTGTACATTTCTTTACATTGTTGATTATTTTCATTCTTTATTGAATTGCAGAAAACAAAGGAGAAAATCAAACAAAAAGAATATAAGAAAAAGCAAAAAAAAAAAAAACAGTAGACTTAAAGATAAAAACAATAATGAGAAAATAATACGCAAAATTAAAAAACTATGAAAACATAAGTTGGAAAAATTTCACTGAAATAAAATGTATAATCACTTAAATGTTTGTGAGTGTGTATATATATATATATATATATATATATAACATGCAAAAACACATGTATTAAATATATATTATAAACAGACATTTAAAAAAAGCATTTTACACTTATTATCTTGCATTATACAAGCACATACATAATGCATAAATATATATACACACACACTCAAAATGCATATATATATATACTCACACATACAATGCATATATATATATACATATATGCACACACACAATGCATATATATATATATATATATATATATATATATACATATATGCACACACACAATGCATATATATATATATATATACATATATGCACACACACAATGCATATATATATATACATATATGCACACACACAATGCATATATATATATATATATATATATATACACACACACACACATACAACATACATATATTAATTTATACGCCTATGTACACGGAGATTTATGATTATATTGAAACACACTCTTCAGTTGTGAGCAGAAAATAGCAGAATTTTTAAGCAGAATTTTACTTTCTTGAAGACAACTGAATTGAAAACATTTTATAACCAGAGACATGAAAAGGAAGAAATTTTTAGATTTTTCTTTTAGTTTAGAATTTCTCTCAACACTTCATCCTAAGTAAATTGGTTTGTTTATTCATTGAAATAAAAAAATATCATGCAGAACTCAACTCTTAAAATTTTATTCATTTTTCATTAAAAAAAATAAAAGAAATGAAATTTAACATGTCCGCACAAGTTTAAAAAGTTGAGGTGTTTTCGAAAACAGAGAATCTACTTTAAAATCTATACAGCATCTCATATGAAATTTCTGTGGAGAATAGCTTCTTGATGGTTCCTTCTTGTGAGTTTTAGTGTTCATTGTAGATTGTTGTGTTGGACTAATTTCCTTAGCTTAATGTAGTACCCACTGGCCTTCATAAATGCAGATACCCATAGAAGGCAGCAGAATATATGGCAGAAACACTGCTGAGAAAAACAATAATAATGAGGAACTTAACCTGAACCAGAAATAGACAATGATTAAAATTCATTGACT
The DNA here is from genome assembly GCA_963585895.1 of Sepioteuthis lessoniana. Classification (NCBI taxonomy): domain Eukaryota; kingdom Metazoa; phylum Mollusca; class Cephalopoda; order Myopsida; family Loliginidae; genus Sepioteuthis; species Sepioteuthis lessoniana. Next base: position 51,539 of record CAUZXS010004592.1, on the reverse strand, counting down.
TGCAAAATACAAATCAGTTTTGACTATCAAACAAAAGGAGAATTCCTTAAGATATTCAAGAAAAATACTTGATAGCAATAAAGAAGAGAGAGAAACAGACATAACTGCAGATAAGGACAGAAAGACAAAACTAGAGACAGACAGATAACTGTAGACAGGGAGATGAATACATGACAATAGGCAGATAATGTTAGATAACTATTTTCAAAAGTTTCTTTCTTTCTTGAATTTTTTGTTTCATTCTAATTGGAAAACCGATTATGAATTTTGCCCTTAAATTTGTTTTCATAATCTCTAAACAATCAAGTAAATGATCTTCGTTAGTTGTGTATGACGACAGATTTGTTTGTTGGTCAAATGAACAATGATTTGATGGATGAAGTGGATAAGGAAGACAAATTGCTTTCTTAATTATCCAATTTTTCTTTCAGATAATATTTGCTTAAGATATCATTCAGCAAATAAATCAAAAAGAAAATAGCAGAAAAATAAAACCTAACAAATCAAGTGAATCCTAGTTTAAAGAGCTACTAACTATTTAAGCTTGAATAATGCAAAGTATGTTTTGCAAGTAGTTATTGACTAAGTTTAGCTTAGTTTGGCACAAGATCAGAAATATAGAGCACCCAGTGAAAATTATATCTTGCTTACAGTTTATATGAAAATAGCACTTTTCTGAAAAGAGAACAATTTTTATACATGTCTTGTCAGATGGCAATTATCAGTGACTTTGACAACAGCCAACCTAAGTTTTAATGAATGAGAATTCTGTTACGATAGTGACAAATACTTACCTGGCTTTAGCTGGGCTGCCTGGCATTTGTACCAGATGAAGTATCAAAATCAATGGCAGATTCGAGGCTGAAAGGTCCCTGGCCTTGGCTGGGCCACCTTCAGGTGGACGAGCTGCAACATTGACACCTTTGTTCCCCTTGTATAGTACTGGACCTTGCTGTCCAGTTTAAGCTAAAATCAGGCATACATGCCTGGACCCAGATTTGGATCCAAGACCAGCTAAGCTCATCAGGCTCACATTGGACTAAGTGGGCCAATAGCCAGCATGGACCAACAGGGCTCAAGCCTAGGATTGTACCCAACCTTCCCCTCCCCTAAATCCCCACTATAATTGACCTTCAGGTCATTGACCTTGTGTAGAGTCCTGTCTGGTGGGAGGCAGTGACAAATGTGTAATTTCTTCCAAGTGCCTTTTAGTTCAACGGTCTTTAAATTTTCCTCTGTGTTTGGGCTATTTATTGAACAGATGGTTCTCTTAAGCAATTAGTATACACCTTGATTTTATAAAATAGAATTTAAAAAATGAACATGTTTTGGAAAACCTAAGCCGGTTTGAAGCAGATTTATTTTAAGATGATAAAAATTAAAAAATACTAAAATCAGATGTTATTAAGAAAAAAAAAATCATTTTTATCATAAGACAATTTCCTAATTTCTAAGTAGTAGGAAGATTATAATGTTTAAGTTTTCTCAAATACAATGTAGTCGGAGAAAAAAAAAATATGTGAATGATTGGATACATAGAAACCAGACATGTGAAGAGAGGTTGGTAGAGCATGAGCCATTATTATTTTCTTTCACAATGCTAAATTGTACAATGCTTTCTGTTAATATTCATACACAGTTTGTGTTCAAGGTGAAAATATTTCCATCACAGTATAGACATTTACACAGAAGAGAATTGAGATTGTTCCTTTGAATCTGTCATGAACAAATATTTAACAGGTAACGAAAAATCTGTCTGTTCATTTGCATAAAGAAATGAATAACAGAGTTGGTTCACTAAGTCATTCTCTTAAAAGCAATCAGTTCTTCAAATCAGTTAAAAAATTAAACAAATGATAATGTAAATAAACATGAAAATAGAGATAAAAATCAGTGAAACCACTTGTTTGTTATTGTAGTTGGTTTTATCAGTATATAACTAAAGTTGTCATTATATCAGAATATTGGTTGGTTGGTTGGTTTTACAGCATAACAACACTCTTTGGGTCATTTAATGTCAAATCAAATTTCTAACAATTCAGTTTAGTATAAGTATAGTTTTTGTTTACAAACATTTAAATGTCAAAACAGTTCTATTTCAAACAATTTAGTTTAGCATGAGTCCAGTTTCAATACCAAAAATATAGTTCTATTTCAAACAATTCAGTTTAGCATAAGTACACAGTTTAACTGTCCAAACAGTCCAATTCCAAGCAACTCAGTTTAGCCTAAGTACATAGTTTCAAAGTCAAAAATAGTTCTATTTCAAACAATTCAGTTTAGCATAAGTACACAGTTAAGTTCTATTTGACTCATAGATAGGACCCTATCAAGTGCTACCACTCCGGGCCACAAGGGACTTGGGAGTGATGGCAATGAAGGAGTAGTCTGCATTCCCCAAAGCTCCAGCATTACTGGAATCTTACCATCAGATTGTTTAGCGTCATAAACAGGACACTCATTGGGGGAGCTTTACCTCTCTGCAGAGAAGCAATTGATGTATTCTACAACCCAAGCTGACTGGGCAAAGTATATGTTGGGATAGTGTAAATAAATAGCCTGATGATAGAATTGATGAAAAATTTACCAAATGCCATTGATTCCATATGGCTACAAGTAATGCTTTTTATAAAATAAAAAAAAACTAGAAAAATCTGAATTAGTTTTTCTTGGTAAAGTGAAAGTGAGTTGCCACAACAAAAATGTTCAATTATGATCTTATTTCTTCGTGAGGCTTAGAACTTTTTGATCCACCCTTGTATATGCTTTATCACCAATATTGAGCACTCTTTATTTATAAATGTAGTTGGCTAGTTGGGTTTAATGGCAGTTCAACCCTTTTAGTGCCAAATCCTATTTATGTGTATATTAAATATATGATTAGTGAACAAAGAGCCAGTAGGTAATTAAACTAACCAGAGCTTATTTGTTTGCATACAGTTAAATAGTTTTAAGTATTGCTATGTAACACAAACAATTTAATTTAACAACAGCCATTTTTTTACACACTGTCAACTGGATATAAGCATGATTTGTTCGTAAGTTTGTGATTAATTTCATTTTTAAAGAAGTTTGAGCAAATTTGTTGGCACATGGTTATATGGTTTTAAGTATTCCTATGTAATACCAATCATTCAATTTTTTGCATACAGTGAAGTGGTTTCAAGTGTTTCACATTTATAGTTTTATTTGCACACAAGAAAATGGTTTCAAGCCTCACTATGTAATACCAATAATCGAGATTTTGCATGCAGTTGAAGGGTTTTAAGTATTGCTATTCAACACTAATAATTTTATTCAACATTACTCTTTCGTTTGCACACAGTCAAATGGTTCCAAGTATTGATATATAACAGTAACAACTTAATTTAGCATCAGTCATTTTTTTGCACACAGTTAAATGGTCAAACAGTTCTATTCGATCTATCAGGTACTACCACTCTGGGTTAGAGTAAAACTGGGAGTAATGGCAATGAAAAAGTATTCCACATTTCCCAAAGCTCCAGGACTGGAGACTTGTCATCAGATGCAGTTAACTGTCATATCCAAGACACAAGTATTTGATCCATTGATGGGACGCTAACAGTTGCTACCACTTTAGGTCAGAGTGGACTTGGGAGTAATAGCAATGAAGGAGTACTTCCCATTCCCAAAAGCTCTAGGATTGGAGCCTCACCATCAGATGGTTGAGAGTCATATCCGGGACACTTGTTGGAGAGGAGGGTTTTAAACATCTGTTAAGATGCAGTTGGTGTTTTCTATCACCCCAGCTGGCTGGACTATATAAATGTAGCCGACTATTACTTCTTATACGTGTGAGTGTGTGCGTTTGTGTGACCCATAACCTTGCTAAAAAGCACATCAATTTTTTAGTGCAACAAACTTAAAAAGCTCCTAGCAAATAAGGCTATTTCCTGTCCAATTTTCAAATAAATGATTATTTTCTGGGGTCTGTGATTGTACTCAACTTCATTTGTAATCATCAAATTTCTTCACATAACTATAAAATGCTAATTAGAATCTTTCATTTCTTTCTTAATAGAATTATCATTATCATCATGGGCTTATGTTAAAACAATTTTTGCAGTTGCCTTCATCTACTGATTACCAAAATCCTCATTTGTGTGTGTGTGTGTGTGTGTGTATATATATATATATATATATATAAACCCTAACCTAGCATAAAAACATTTTTATTGGAGCAATAAACTTAAGAATGATCTTAGTTCAATTTTTAAATAAATGATAATATTTTGTGGAGTGTGTTTAAGCCTAGCTTCATTTTTAATCATCAAATTTTTCTATACAACTGTAAAATGCTAATTAGAATCATTCACTCTTTTCTAAATAGAAGAGTCATTATAATCATGGACGGCTGTTACAACAGGAACACAATCGGTTCATACATATGAAATAAAATACTACCTCTGTCTCATAGTCGTTGCCACATTTGCAAGAATTTGTGTGTATTTCAAACATTAAATGTAACAACAATTATGGTCCAGATATGATATATTTTATTAGAAAAATATTATTTTTAAGTGTTTTTAATTGTTTGGATCAAATATGGTTAGTTTATAACGTAGCCATTTTGTGTTTTTTTTTTCAATACATCATAAACAGATTATATACTGAAAAGTTACGAGTGCCTTTATGGCCACAGTGTCAATAAAATCAGGAATAAAAATTCAAGCAAAGGAATTTTGATAATGAAAATAAACTAACATCCTAAACTAACTTAATGTGGTTTTAAAAAAAAACCAAAACAGGGGAAATTTCATAAGTAGATCAAAAAGAAATTATAATCACCTTTCCCATCGTATAAATTGTTATCGCATTTCTAAAAAAAAGTATACAATAAATCAAATAAAGATCTCATCAAATAGACTGTTGCATGTTTTTCTTTTGATATTTCCCCCACCCTATGATCACTGAAAAATATAAACGAATAAAATTCAATGTTGGCAAAATTTTTAAACAGGAATATTTTTTTTTATTGGAGACAAGTAAATAAAGAAAATGACAAAAATAACAGAAGCTCTGTCAATAAAGAACAAATCTGAAATACTTTATCGTCCTTTTTAGAACTCACTAACCCAGGCCTTTATCCCCACTCAACACACAACTTTAAACTATCACCACTCACCCACCCACCTAACTAAAAACCTCACTCCCTCCCATAGAAACTAATTCATTGCATTACTCCCCAGGAATTTCTCTAGCATTGACAGAGCATGCAACATGCTGAAGCACTATGTGTTCCCAGAAAAACGCACAATGGAATCAGCTACCCAACTCTTAGATTGTCACTCGTGTCTTGCATGCTGTCATTAATTCCTAATGGTCAGGCAATGGGATAAGAGCAAGATGGAAGTTTGATTGTGGGGAGGTTAGAAGGTGAAGAGAAGGAAAGAAAGAGAGGATTTGCGGAATGGTAAAAGACAGTCTTTGGAAAAGGGCAAGGCAGTCAATCATTGGTGTTTAAAAGATGAACAAGAAAGGAACAGAGCTGACCAAACCATCAACCCCATCCTGTATTTCGTAGTTTTCTCCCTAATTTTTCTCTTTCCATCAGCTTATCCCCGCCGCATTTTTTTTTTTTTTTTTTGCTTTTTGGTTATTTCTTTCTCTTTGATAAGTTGCCATTCATTTGTCTGGGTAGAGTGGCTTATTAAAATGGCGCAAGAGTAGACAAGCATGCAACTTGGATTTTAGTCTTTTTTGTTTGTTTTTAATCTTTCTCGAAATAAGCGTTCTTCGTATTTATTTTATTCAATTCATTTACATTCTTTTGTTATCTTATTTTCCTTATTTTTTTCATCCTTCCTATTTTTCTTTTTTCTTCTCTTTGTTTCTCCTTTTCTTCCTTCTGTTTTGTTTCTTTCTCCTTATTTCTCCTCTTCTGTTTTCCTATTTCTTTTCCTTCATTCCTTATGTTTTTTCTTTAGCCTTCTTTTCTTCTTTCACTTCCATCTCTTTCTCACTTCCTCTCCATTTTCCTTCCATATTTTATTCTTTTTCTTTCGCTTCTTGGAAAATCCTTACTTTCCCATTTCATAAATTTCCTTCTTTTCCTCCTTCCTTCCTCTCCATTTCGTTCACCTTTTTCTTCCATATTTTTTTTTCTTTCTCTTCTTCTAAAATCATAACTTTTCCTTTTCACAGATTTTTTCTTTCTTCATTTTTCTCTTTTTAATTTTATCTTACCTTCAACGTTATTCTTATTTCTCCATTTGCCCTCTCACCTTTTCTTACCTCTTCTTTCTTCTTAGTACCTACAACCACCACCAGCTTAGCAACCTGTACCCCATCAACTTCTAATTTAGTACCCACCATAAGCAACTGCCTCTTCCTTGCTACTGTAGATGCACCACTGGTTATGGGGGCTTTCCGATGGTATAAGACATCCTGTCATGTGCACAGAGCGTCTTTGCCCCCAGCTCCTGGAATGGTGCCACTATTCTGCAAAATGATGGAGATCAGAGATTTGCACTGCTAAAACGTGTGCAGCCACCCACCATCTACCGCACACTATCTCCCACCTCCCCTCGTCATCACAAGTAATCGATCTTCCAGTTTCAAACCTGTTTGTGTCGCATATTATTAGGAGACGTGAGGCTTTTGGTAAAGAAAGAACAAGAACCGTGGAAGGTAGAGTTGAAAGTAGTCTGCCATTTTCATTTCTAATCTCTCACTATGGTAACGCGACAGACCTTGTCAAACTGAAAGAATGGAAAAAAAAAAATGAATAAAATTGCCTAAGTTTAAAAGGATCATACAGTGACTCATACATCTATGAGCACGCACATTAATGTCTATATCTGTATCAATGTGTGGGTCAGTGTATGTATTATATATACTAGATGATTTGATTTTCATTCTAACAGTGGTCCATGATGATAGCGATACTTCTTTTTAGAAAGGAGGGAAAAAATTCTTATTCGTACTTCACTGAATTAAACTTTTGAATCATTAAAATATTACATTCATTTGAAAGCAGTCCCTATAAAATTCTTATTCAGTTAGAAATTCAATTGGAAATTACCTTATTTTTTAAGTTAAATTAGTTGAAGAACATTATTCTATGAAAAATCTCATAACATGTTTTTGTAGTTACCTACACCCATATGATGTGTGCGCGACTGAGAAAAAGAGCGAAAAAGAAATTTTAAAATACTATCACAATTGTCTGTTTCATGTTTCAGAATCAATTTCTTTATTATCTCTCTCTCTCTCTCTCTCTCTCTATATATATATATATATATATATATATATATATACATACATACACACATACATACACACGCATATATAAGTGTGAACATACAAACCTAGTTTGTATTAGGTAAATATCGTAACCATATACATATACTTCTTAAAAGCAATAACCAGCAAGTCCGTTACATAGACCTTAACTATTGCAATGACTGAGTGCTCCTTGCTTGTGACTTATTGCCAGCTTAAGTTAATCAAAGAAAAGAACATTAAAATGGCATAGTGGCTAACAATTTCTTCTGATCCCAGAGTGTGCACAGTTACTACACTTTGAACCAAAACAGAAGTGTCCATCTTTCAATCAATAATTTTGCCATTTTTTTGTGGGTAGGGGGAGGACAACTTCGGCACCAAATGATGATTTTTATCTCTTCAGAACAAAGTATAGCCACTTGGATCCACCAACTGATAACCTGTATTTTTACAATTTTTCTTTGAATAACAATCTTGGGGCATATTAGATCGACTGACTGATTTTAATGATATGTTAACCTCTCTTGGGTCATTATACGCTTACAGATTAGGAAACTGTGCTTATTGCATATTTATATTTTTCGTCTAATTGTTTCAAGAGTTTTTCACATACTATTGTATGATATCAAGAATTCTTATCTAATACAAATAATTTGCTCACAGTTGTATGGTTTCAAGTATTCCTATCTAACACTAATAATTTGCTCACAGTTGTATGGTTTCAAGTATTCCTATCTAACACTAATAATTTGCACACAGTTGTGTGGTTTCAAGTATTCCTATCTAACACTAATAATTTGCTCGTAGTTGTATGGTTTCAAGTATTCCTATCTAACACTAATAATTTGCTCACAGTTGTATGGTTTCAAGTATTCCTATCTAATACTAATAATTTGCACACAGTTGTGTGGTTTCAAGTATTCCTATCTAACACTAATAATTTGCTCGTAGTTGTATGGTTTCAAGTATTCCTATCTAACACTAATAATTTGCTCACAGTTGTATGGTTTCAAGTATTCCTATCTAATACTAATAATTTGCTCATAGTTGTATGGTTTCAAGTATTCCTATCTAACACTAATAATTATATGGTTCCAAGCAATTATTTCTATTTGATAATAGTCATTTGTTGGCACTTAGTTTTATGATTTCAAATAACTGATAATATTCCTTAGTAAACAATTATAACTTTCAGTAACTAACCTTAATACAAGGAAATTCATGGAAAAAAAAGGCTAGACAAGAACTACACAAGAAAGCCACATGCTATTTCAAACAAATCCTGGAAGCAGCACCCCAATAAACAGCAGCTGCAGGGCCACACAACTACCCTCTCACAAACCATCCAACTAAGATGACCAAGACATACTGGTCTCTGCTGGGAAAGTAAGGATAAAATAAGTGATATTCTTTTATGGACTCCTGCATATAAACATGTCAGTTCTGGCCAACCAGCAAAGACCAACATAGATCAGTTTTGTGTGGACACTGGATGTAGTCGAAAGAACCTGCCAGGATCACAGCTGACAGAAGCAGATGGCCAGAAAGAGTCAGGGAACTCTATGCTAATGCACAATTTGATGATCCTATTTACCCAACCCCTCCGCTCGGGCAGGATATGATACAAGGTCAATTTTTTTAAGCGGAGTTTAAGAGGTTTGAATTCAGAGTTTTCCTTCTCCTAGACTAGTTGCCTCACCAAGGCTGAAGAACCTAGTCTGCCCTACTATTTATCCATAGCTGGAGGGAGAATAATTGGATTCATACCTTTCCCAAGGGTATTAGTGCTATGTGAAATGCAATCAGTCTTGTCCAGGAATTGAACTCGTATCGCCGTGTCCATATCCACAATTTGATGATAAATTTGGTATCAAGTATTCCCATTCAATACTAATAATTGTTGCCTCTTACTATAGATTGGTTTAGTTTGGTTTGGTTGTTCAATGGCATATCAACCTTTGTGGGTTATTTAATGCCAAAGCTATCCTTATAGAAGAACAGTAGTGGTACTATTATTTATGCCATAACTTGGGTAATATGGAAATTCATACCTTTCCCAAGAGTATTAGTCCAAAAGTTTAGATAATAGTATGGCCCAGGTTCAAACTTGCTTACTTTGAAGCTGCAGTCTAGCATTTTAGCTATTACATCATGTGTACTCTCCCCAAGAACAGTAGTGGTGCTCTTTAACCCCTAGCCGGGGGGGGGATAAGATAGTTCTAACCTTCCCAAGGGTATTAGTCCAAAAGTCAACATAGTAGGTGACCCAAGTTCAAACTTGCTTACTATAATGTTCTATTTCTGCATGTTTGTCATTATGTTATATGAACTGTCCTCATTGATAGGACCCAAACAGGTACTACCACACCATATCAGAGGACCTGGGAGTAATGGCAACCAAGGGGTACTTCACACTTCCCAGATCTCCAAAAGTGGATCCTCAGAAATAAATGCAGTTTAGTGTCAAACCTAGAACATCTATTTTCCTGAGTCCTTACCCACTCATCTAGGGATAGAATATTCTAAGCCCTTCCGAGAAGGCCAGATATTTGACTGAAATAAACTGCATAGCTGATTGTCAGAAATTCTCTGGTTTGATGGTATGGCATGGTTTGGTTTGTTTTTATGGCATATCAACCATTGTCGGTTTATTTAATGCCAAATCTGGTTTATTCATATATATTAGATAAATATGATTTGTAAACACAAGTCAACAAAGTTAAATAGTTTCATGTATTGCTGTGTATCACTAACAATTCAATTAAACATCAGTCATTTGTTTACATGCAGTTAAATGATCAAACAGTGCTATTTCAAACATTTCAATTAATGTAAGTCATTTGTTTGCACTCAAACAGTTATACTAGACCCACAGTTAGGACCCTTTCTGGTGTTACCACTCAAGACTAGAGTGGAGCTGGGAGCAATGGCAATAAAGAGGTACTCTGCATTCCCCAAAGCTCCAGCATTACTGGAGCCTTATCCTCAAATTGTTTGATGTCAAATCCTGGACACTTGGTGGGTGGGGTCTCTACCTCTCTGCAGAGATGCAGTCAGTGTATTCTACAGACCCTGCTGACAAAGCATGATATCATTGAGTAAGAAGCAAATATTTAACATAAATTTTATTTCGGGAGTGCCAACAAACAACACTACTTAAACATTCCATGTCCAGCAGACATTCGTATATATGTTTCTACGTTTCATTTGATTTTTCAAAACTTCTCTTGCTTTAAGATTTATCTATATCAAGTCATTTTATAAGAGAAATTGTCCAAGGTGAAAGTATCGATATCATAGTAAGTTTGTGTGGGTGAAGGTTGAGATAATGAACTTCACTCAGCAATGATGATCAACAGCAAATTGTGGAGAGGAGGCTTGTAATTGAATAAAAACAGAAACTGCCCAGAAGCACAATGAAAATTGAAAGGCAAATTACAAACTTTGGAGGACACTATAAATCTAGGATTACATCTCTGCAGTGTACCATTGTGAATGCTACAAAAATAAAGTTTGACAACTTTCATATTAGCACATACATTTTGGGACACCTTGTTAGTAATGTTTACCTGGATCAATATCCATTTAAGTATGCTTTTCGCATAAAAATGATTTTAACTCTATAAAAGATGCACATATCTGGGTTTGTGTGTGCATATGAATAAATAATATGTATACGTTGACAGTGAAATATTGTAGATATTCCAAGAGGCACATTCAAATACACTTGTATAAATGTATATACATTTTGTATAGGCACAATAGATATTTAGGCTACCTATTTGGGAGAAGTGAATGCATGCAGACATGTATAAAAACAAGTTCAAACATCTATAGACTGGCATAAAACATACATCAAATATCTATCATGCACACACACACATATATATATATATATATTAAATATATATATATATATATATATATATATATATATATATATATTTAAAGTTAAAATGTGTCAGCACCATACAATAAAATAAATCATCAAATATACCAACATATCTTTTTTTCATTTTACCTTTATCTACACACACACACACACACACATATACACACACATACACACATGCATGTATTCATAATATATGTACACATACAATACACATATTTACACACACTCACACACATATATCGGTGACCCAAGTTCAAATCATGGATGAGGTTATCTGTATTTCCCATAGTCTAGGGAAAGGTATGTATCCAAATATCCTCCTTCCAATGACGGGCAAATTGTAGGGCAGACTAGGCTCCTTAACCTTGATATGGCAACCAGTCTTGAAAAAGAAAA